>APFE030648797.1:0-16710 GCA_000404065.3 Pinus taeda | reverse complement strand
TATTTGGGCACTGCAACCCCAATCGCATATGTCCATAAACCAAGGGCTTCTAAGTCCCTAAAAGTGTTGTTTCATACCCTAAAGGAGCAAGGTCAGCTAATTACATCTTCTCCCATAAGTTCTCCCTAAAAAACTACTTAGAAATTTTCAAAACAGGACCATACACACTGCTCAGTGTTAAGGGTGCGATGCATCTCACTTGCCACATGAAAAAATTTTGATGCATACTGGAAAGTCCTTCTGTAGTGTGCGATGAGCGAGAGTAGACAAATGGCAGAGGGAGTTGGCTAGGTGGAAACCCAGAGGATCTTCTAGAAACTGCACATTTGACACTTGCCTCTCTGGATTCGCCCAGGGATGAGTAAGAGATCATGAAATCTCCAAGTGGAACCAAGAATTATCAGAGAGATGACACTAATCAAAATCCCAGTAGCTGACTCACCCACTTGCAAACATCTATATATGGATCCCTCATCCTAGAGATCCGGAGGCTAGAATTTTGTATTTTGTAAGGAAGTGCTGTTGGTTTCTCTGTGCAACATTGTTTTGTTGGGTTATCTAAGCTTTTCATGAGGTGAATAGGAATTTCATGTTGGGAGGATGGCACTGGGTCAAATCAATGGGTTGTAATCCTCTCTTCTACTACTTCTATCAATAAAGCTATTCGAGTTTTCCTCCATATTCTTGTATATTTCTAAATATTGTATTGATATATGCATTTGTATGGTTAATATACATCTGATCCTATATTGTTTATGGTTATAGATCTCTATACTTTGATGGTATTATGTTTCTTTGACTCTTAAGGTGTTCTTTGAAGCGGGACAAGCAAGGAAGGAGTGGCGAAGCTCTGTCAAAGGAGGGAGGAAACAAGCAAGGAGCTAAGTTAAAGACTGAGGTTGGTACTCTCTACTTCTCTCTCTTCTATCTTTCATAAAGGAAAACACAAGTAACTTTAGTTTGTTTGTTTCTAAGATAGCTACATGTCTTAGTGGGACTAGCAGCTCTGAATGGAAACTAGTTTTCCCAATAACACATAGCTTCACCTCCGCATGATAAGGTGTACACAATCTTCGATGGTCTTGGTGTTTGCTTGATCTTTCATGTGCATGTCACTCCTTCACTTGTACTTTGACATGCTTCATCTGTTTTTCCATTCGTGAACAAGTCTCCTTGCATGCGCTCATTGTTCATCTCGTTCGTCATCACACCATGTCTTATCCATGTATTTGTATTTTTAATCACTCATGACGAGATGACATCAAGTTGAGAAATATCATAGTCTACCATGATGCATTGTTTTCACTTTCAAACGTAGGTGATCGGGAGAGAGGACAAGGCTCTAAAGCTGCGCAAAGGAGATTTCAAGCTGGGAAGCAGGCTCCGAGCACTGTCTGTGAAAACTATGCAGAGGTCACTGGGAGGCTAAAATGGGAAATTTTGATTGGTAGTGACTGTCTATGGGATCTAGCTTGGTTGGAGGGCAGATTTGCATAATTTTTTCAGGGAGACAGTGCTGGCAGCAGGGGGATACTGGTAGCAAAAACTGCGCAATTTATTTGGGGAGCTGGAAGTGGGTTATGGGAGGTTGCTAGAAAACTGCATAGAGCTAGGACACTAGCCTGTTGGACATACCTACGTACTTTTTGAGATGAGCGAAATGCTAGGTAGGTGGAAGACTGCTCACGAAAATTGCGCAGTTTTTAAGATGAGCAGGAGGTCAGTTGATAGGGTGACTGGCTGGAAAAGTTGCGCAATTTTTTAGAGAAGTGCAATGATAGGCATTGGTATCTATCTGGCATTTCTATGTAGTTTCTTCAGTCAGTGGAAGCAGGCATGCTTGGCAGCTTCTATACAATTTTTTGGGGGAGTGAGGCCTGGGGTCACTGCCCGGTCAAACTCTCTGGTTGACCAACTAGAGGCTTGGTTGATTTTCTTGTGGGAAACGCATATTGAGATGAATTGCTGAGAAAATTTTGCGTCTCTCTGGGTGACAGTCGGTCGGGTCAATTCCAAGATTGCGCAGTGTAGACTGCTTAGGAGGTGGCCTCAAGCTCTGTACAATTCTGGGCAGCAGTACATGTTCAGTGAGGGTTGAAACTGCGTAGTGCAGCTCAACAAAGTTTCGGTTGTGGGGTTGGTCTGGTCGACATAGCTTCAACAAAATGACCAAGTGTGTGAACGAGTGACTTCACACATGCATGACCTTGTGAACACACACTCAACATGAGTTGGCGACAAGACACGTCGAACCACCAAGACAACATACACTCAGTGTGACTAGTAGACGATGCAAGCGAAAAGCATGACACTTGTGATAGATCATTGATGATTGCAAAGACACTTGTGCGACATTGCATGCAACTTTGTGTGTGAGTGCGACAAATGTTTACATAGAAAATACAACTTGTACACACGAAGACAAACTTTATGCATAGCCAGTCATGGCTACAAGCATGACATTGTGACCAACATGCTAAAAGATGCCTGGTGAATGGTCAAGCGAGGAGGGTTCCAAGACTCAACACGATCTCCCAAGATGAGCTCGGGTGCTTGCAAACATCAAGGAAAAATCCAAATAAGGCTTCAAAATTGGATGCAAACCAAAATGTTTGAGGGTGTTGTAGCCGCTACAACACTTGGTGACAAATTGGTTGAATTCCATCTTCTCTATTTTTTTCCATTGACAACACAGGGCCTTGGTCTTTCAGGGAGTATTGAATCACTGTGTGGGTTACTTCGGCGTCCCCACTTACCCCATGGACAGACATGGTTCACCTTTTTCCAACTCAATTGAACACAATAACGAGTTTCATCTTGATCACAGTGTTTCGAAATTGGGAAGGGTAGTTGGGCTCGCGAGTTAAAATTTTTCAGAGGATAAGTTTTCATCTTTGGTGTTGCTCTGCTGCCAGAAGGCCTGGACAATACCCTAGCAGAGTCATGCAGGAACACACACATTGCTCCACTACTAGGGAGCCTGATCAGTTCCTCGGTGGAGTTGTGGGCTTCGCCTCTCTGTGTAGGAAGCCTTTCTCTTCTTTCGGCTTTGTATTTTTTAAAGAGGACTGTGCATAGGCACTTATTTATTTTTGGGGTAGAAGAGGGATCTTGACTTATTAAGAGTAGAAGAGGTTGTTACTTCAGAGAAGTATGTAATACCTCTGACATAGGTTTGCTCATTTATATTTTCCCCTTCTACGTTTCTACTAGTTGGATGAGCTTGATCACACAGAGCATAAGGCTGAGTACATGCACGGGGTTTCCCAGTGTGGACACAGGTTCATGGTTGGACCCAAGCTTCCCTTGCAGACAGCTTGTATTTTTCATCAAGACTTCATCAGCTGAAGGTTATAACCAAGCATAGAGAAGATGGATGCAGGACTGGCCAAGTGTTGCAATGTCACAAGACTCTTTATATCTCAGTCACATACTCATTGAAAATTCAGAACTCAATAGAGGGAAACACATATTTGAAAAACCAAAAATAATATGATACTAAGCAAAAAACCTAAAAGGAAACAAAAATGGTAAGCAAAGTGAAAAAAAAAACAACAAGCAGTAAAAAGATTATGTACATGGCATGGGACGCAACCCTGACTTATTGAAAATAATGTTTGAGATCTTGGCCATTGATGGGAAGGTTTTCAATCCTCCTGTCTGTTATAGCTCCAAATCTCACTATTATGGTTTGTGATGCTACACTCATGGCCTAGGGAAACCCCTCCTTCCAGACCTGGTCCAAAATCTAAAAAACAATGTTTTATTCTCTGTACGCGACATTTCCTTGAGTTAAACGCGTGTATACGCGAGTTCATATATACCCAACCCGCGTATATGTATTAAAACACTTAAAAAATTATAAAACTCCTTATTTTCGGGCGGAGATCGCGGGTTTTACCTGTTGATCACCTGTTAGTGCCCGTGGCCTCAACTGTCCCAAACCAATTCCTAACTAAAAAACTACTTTGGGATTAGTATAAAAAGACACCAAAGGGAAGGCCTAAGGGAGGAGAGAATATAGGGAAAGGTTATTATACTGAGATTTCCCCCTGATCAGGTCTGAAGACCCTTGTGCCTTCTGCACTTCCCCCATTTTGTACAGGAAACCCTTGTTTCCTTGTGATTTGATGTTCATCCCTTAGTTATGACATCTTGGAGTGAGTATCGGAAGGAGACCTACTAGAGGCTTGAGGCGGGATGGATCCAGAAGGAGGCTGAGCTTTGAGCCTGCAAAAGTGGTTCAGGTGATATTGCTCTTTTTTGTACTATTCTATTTGTCTAATAAAGAAACACGTCTTGTTCCCGATATGCTTCTTTCTTTATGTTAATGATGTTCATGTTTGAATTTCATGTATGAATGTATGTCTAAAAGTTTATAACTAACTCCTTTCTTGTATAACATAAAGATGATTTTCATATAAATCTTTGTCCATATATTGCTGCATTCTTTGGAATTGTTGGTTTTGCAGGGCAAAGGAGCGAAAGGGACGCGAAGAAGGGTTTGGAACCTTGAGGAACTACCCGAATGTAGGACCTGAGGTACGTCCTTCTTACTTTAGAAATAGATATATATACATTCCTAATTTATTTTAATATTTTCATTCACCCTTTATAAAATGTAAATAATATATAGCTTGTAATATAACATATCTAATTAATCTAATAATAATATTCTAAAAGTGCCACTACAATGGTAATGTCCTTGCTAAGAAGGATATTGAGTTGTACAATGTTATTGTATCATTTTGATTAGAATGGTATCATTTTATTTCTTATCAAGATGCAACTAAGTTACATTAGTTTGTATAAGCAGACACAAGCATGTTGAAACATATAATTGTATGTAAGTAGGTCAAAGCAATGACTTACATTAAATAGTTTAAGATGTTTGAAACTAGTACTACCCATATTCCCAATTTATTGTAGTGAAAGTTGTTATAGCATATAATAAAGTAAATTAGAACAATGAAACTTAAAAAATTTATTGAAATTAAGATGTAATTTTTTTTTGTTTAATTACAAAATTAAATCCATTTAGTTAGACCAAAGCCAAGTGACTAGATTTAGTAGAAGAAGAACTATTGCTATGAGGAATCTTTGGGTTGGGTGTCTTCTTCCTTCTATCCATGTTGTCGTTGGAATGATCCATTGGGAACATAAACTCATGTCAAACTAGTTTATGGAAGGATAAGCATTTCATGAACCATAGTAATTGATATGATCCATCCTCGTGACATTAGTTATTTACTTGGGCAAATCATAATAGGTCTATACATATTGGTTGTTGCTTTGAGAGATACATATACCACAATTATTATTAAATTTCACAAACCTTGATCATAGCTACTTTCATATTGATGTTGGCTCCCTAGTGATCTATAACACATTTATGAAATAAATCTTACCTTAAAATAATAAATCTACACTTTTTTTGGATGTGTCTCTTTAGTCACCTATACTGCAAAAATAGTTAAGCGGTATAGGCATCCCTACCTTCTAAACTAATTCGGATAAATAACAGAAAAGGAAGATATTAGCATCCTAAGAATTTATTGGCCATCTAGACCTGGTTCTATTTTTTAGGTTGATGTCTCCTAGACCTCATTCTAGTTTTTAAGTTGATATTCCCAAATATCATTATAGTTGCTTGGATAGATCCCCTTGTGAGCTAATTGTTGAGCTCATAAGTTGTATCATGCACCTCATTAAATTATAGTTCTAAAGGGGGAAAGTGCATCTAGTAATAGTTGTTGAGATGGAAATATATAAATAACATAGTACTAATGGTGTTTGATACCGCCAACATACAGGGGATCTCCCCGATATGAGGTCCCAATTAGACCTCACACTATTTGGTGTAGGAGTCCCATCTGGAAATACAGGTTGGTTGTCGTTTACTTAAAGATATGCTTCAACTTATGCAACTAGCATGAGAGGGAAGTGCACATGTGATCTTGAATGAGAAAGAGAGTGTGCCTTGCGAAATGTTCAATCGTAGATGTATCAAGGTTCTTTCACTACAAGGGATACAAAGCGAGCCTCTAAAAGATAAATAATAGTACTAATCTAATGGAGACACACGTGCATAAATGAGAAAGAATTGTTAGACATCAAGTGAAGTAGTTCACATAGATGCAACGATCATTAAATCATCACAACACATTTCCAACAAGTTAAGCACCAAAGTCACTGAAATAGTTCAATTACATCAGTACATATGAAAACCAACATAAACCACAAACATTAGAAGAATAGTCTCAAAATATCTATGATTCATGCATGAAAACGTGTTGACCAAATGGCTTCAAGTATTAATAAAAAGTTCCTTGATACATAAGTACAATGAACATCGCTAGCTCCAATAGTGGAGAATTAAAGTCGCTACTTGCTCCCCAAAAGTACTATCTCTACCTCTCTAATGTTCATGGGAGAAGCCAAGGTTAAACTCCTTTTCTTGAGTAATGAGGATCCTTTTATAACTCAAGGCATGACCTTTAATATCCTCATGACTCTTGACTTCCAACTTCTAATGACCTTTGGACCTCTAGAACCCTTGGACTTCCAAATGAGTTTTTGAATTACATAAGACTCTTGTAATTACATGTCTTTTGGACTTCTATACATGGCTCCTTTTCCCATACATGACTCTTGGTCTTCCACTTCTTTGTCTTTACAATAATTACATGGTTACATCATGAATTCTACATCATGAAGTGGTGAGGACATGATAAGTCACTATTATTGATGATTGGGACTCATAGTGACTAATGACATGGACTTTTCTCAATAGGTGACATGCCTGCCACTCATGTCTTTACTCTTGCATGCAACCTCAGATCGTTGTTGTCTTCACCATCAAAAGCGTATTTGATCTTCTGGATTCTTTAGGGATGCTTGGATCATCAAGATTTAAATGTGTTCTTTATTCTCAAATGCTTCATTTAACTTCCATCTTTGCCTGATCTTCTTCATGCATGCTTGCCATGTTTTTCTTGAAATACCTGTGACTGTAATCACTCATGGAAATCAGAAATCAGCCTAAGTTATCCTATTCTAACATTTTTTATGCAAATTTCTTGTTCATGTCTTAACAATGCACTTAGGAGGAGCAAGGAGAACTTTTGGGCACAAGGGCTCACTTCAAAAGGTTGAAGTGCAGAAGAGATGAAGCTTCAAAGCTTCGGGATGCACTCATGCACTCAAGAGGAGAGAGAAAATATCAAGGGAGGTTGTAGGGTGCTGGTCCAAAGGATGAAAGGGGAGAATTCAAGCTTCCCAAGTGTGTTTTGCACTCAAGGGAGACAAGGAGGGTGCAGGGTGCACTGTCGAAGGACGAAGGATAAGGCTTCAGAGCTTCAGGGTGTGCTCAAGGGAAACAATGAGGGAATATGGTGCACTAATAAAGGCTGAACGGGTTAATATTTGGGGCCTCTGAGTTCACTCATGTGCTCAAGGAGGGCACATTTCTTCGAGACAAAGGAGTGCACTCAAAGGAAGACTTGGTTTTTCATGGCGTAGTTCAAAACAAGGAAGGGGAATGATGCTTATGAGTGTGGTATGTGCTCTTGGAAGGTGCAGGGTGTACTTCTGAACAACAACGAATTCTTGATCAAGGCTTAAGAGTGTGATTTTCACTCCTTGCCTTAATGGGTTCACTTGTGCAACCAAAATTTTTCTAAATCCGAAGGATAGAACAAGGAGCGAACACAATGAGTTTAGACGTGAAATTATGTGTGACGCATACTAAATCATAAATAAAACTTAGGCAGTCTTGAAAAATGATAAATAAACATCAAAACACCAATTTACATACACTCCCCAAGTACAACAAATCAAAGTGTGTGCAACTACAACCAAAAAGTGTTGTTTTGCAACAAACAAAGGTGCCATGACCCTCAAATGTACTAGAGACATTCTAGTCAATGCGAAGACACTTAAGAATGACTAAGAACACTTGAAAGGTATAGAATGACTAGAAATGACACTTGAAGACCAAGGCGACACTCAATGTGACAGTGAAGTAGGCTCCAAAATTTGAATGTAGTGAAATTTTTTGAGGGTGTTGTAGCAGTGACAACACTTGGTGACACATTGGGTGAACTTCAACTTCTCTATTTAGGAATAACATTTTAGTTAAAGGTTCAGCCCTTCAAGAAGTATTGATTCACCACCTATATTGCTTTGACTTCCCCCTTTCGACCCAGTTATATACATAGTACCTCACTTCCTTTCACTTGGTTCAAACACAAGAAAGATATGTCATATCAAAATTGTTTCAATCTAGGAAAGGCTAAGATATGTGTGAAGATTTTAAGATATTCAAAGTATGGGTTTCATCTATGTTGTTGCTCTATTACCAAAAGGCCTTGAAAGTACCTTAGTGGAGTCACTACAGGAGCATAAATGTTTCTTTTCCACCAATAGTCCTAGACAGTACGTTGGGCAGTACCTCGACGAAGTCGCTTGCTTCACTTCCCTGTGCAAGAAGCCTTTCTCTTCTTTCACCCTTTACTTATTTATTAAATAGGACTATGCTTCAGCATGTATTATTTTCAACAGGCAGAAGAGTAATCCCAAATTATTGAGAGAAGAGGAGGTTTCCCCTTCAAAGAAGTATTTATATAACTTCTTATATTGGTTTGCTCTATTTAGATTTTCCCCATATCCTTTCTCTACTAGATTGGATAAGCATGTAACACACCAATTAAATATACACCAAGTTGAGGAGTTTAAATACTAAAATAGGTGTGGATATAATAGGTTCCATAAAGGTCCTCCTTTTGGATGTATCGTATTTTCCATATGAACCTAGATCAACCTATAGCATCTTCTCAAACAAAGAAGAAGAAAAAATAGATAGTCAAGCATTGTAGTTGTCGCATTTTCTCTTTTATTCCACCACAAATTCCTTCTGAGCCATGCACTTTTCATGCAAGGTCTTATTTATGTACATTGACCAAGAAAACAAATATTTATCCAATAACATCTAGTCCCCACTGTTGGAATGGTTCCTCAACTGCTACTGGTAACAATGGGGTGGCTAACTTCTGATCTCGACTGGTGCATATCTGACAAGTTGAGCACTTGTGAGCATAAGAATGAGCATATCTGAATAAGGTGGGCCAATAATCACCTTCCCTCATTACTTTATGTTTCATTTTATCACCTACATAGTGACCAATGTAGATTTTCTTGTAGATTCACAAGCTCATGTAATCTACTAAAACAAGAGACAAGAATCTACTTCTACTCTTTGCAGCGGAAGCCCATAAAGATCAAGAAAACCAATAATCGACAAGAGGAAGACAAATCACTAGAACATAACACAATAAGTATCCATGGAAATCCCCAACTCAAAACCCCACAATCTTTATTACATTAATTAGAAATCGAAGATGATAATACAATTCTTGTTATCACAAGGACAATCCCAGCACTCAGTAAAATCAATCTCCAACTCACAAGCAAACTCTTGGCCAACACTTAACTAATTCTCATGCGCTCCAAGTCCCTATTTCCTTGTGCAATTTCTATGGTTGAATAGACCATATTAATGGGAATCCAGTGCATCCAAAATTATGCAATCCAAATTAGGTCTAGTTCCTGATTGCATGCACCATTTGTACAACTTGAAAAATTATACAACTGATAGTACATTTTCCCTGCACTCTAATCTCAACTGGGTCTTTCCCAGAATCGACATGCATGAGTTTGTGATAAGGGAATATTCAGTTAACTGGAGTAGCGCTAGTGGATGCATTAGTGCACCAACTAACTCTTAACTCTCTATTAGTTTCGCAAACAGTTTGGAACTAATTTAACTGAACTTAACTCAGTAAACTAAGTTATCTAATTACAACTCAAAATTAAACTCATACTGGACCCCTAAAATATAGGGAGAACATATACATGACTTCCGAAAGAATTCCAACTCGAAATTCCTAAGCTAATTAAGTTAATTAAACTTAATTAATTATTTACAAGTTGCTATGAGAAAAGAATTCGATTTTAATTCTCAGTTTAATTCAAGGACAAATTAAACTAGAATTTCTAGACATTATTTTTAACATTTCTTTTGTTATTTTCAACATTCCCTTTCAAAAAGAAAGGAATTCAACTTGATCTTGATCTTGAACCTTGGAATGTTCTGGATGCAACACTTCTCTCTAGTTTTGTTGCTACAAGAATTCCAGAAACTAAAAAACATCCAACCTAAATCAGTATGATGCATCTGTCATCAAAGTCTCTGACTTCTATTACCAACAATGTAAACTTTGAAATGGGAACTGATATTGTTACCCATTTCGTAGAGATAGCAAAAAAGTGACCTGATTTTGAAAAGGGGTGATGCAGAACGAACATGTTTTTTTTAGAGCATAGTTTTTGGAAGGAATGTCATGGGAAGGATAGTTTTATGTACATTACGTTTTTGAATGGTAGTTATTTTCATGCTGATTTTAAAAAGTGAGTATTCTGCATCACCCCCTTTTTTTAAAAGACCTGTTTTTTGGCTTTAAATTTTCTAAAGTATAAAATGTAAATAATTATTTTGTAAATTTGATCATTTTTGAAGTGGTCGTTTTCTTCACATTTTCTTGTTTTTTATTTTAATTTTAACCTTTTTTTTATAGTGGTTTTTATTGTTTTGCATTTTTAAATTAGGAGGTCGATATTTAGAATTTTCGATATTCTACATATTTATACATCCTTAATTAATTTTTCGCTCCACATGAAATAATTGTTTCTAAAAAACAATATTTTTTTAACAATGGACATAAAAATAACCATTTTTAACATAAATATAACTAAAAAACTACACGTTTTGCTAATTTTTTGCTAGAATTGACATGTCAAAATCACAATTTTTATACAATGATTTTAACTCAAAATGGTTAAATAATAGCTTTTTTTATGAATTTCATGTCAAAAAAATAATAATAATCACTTTTTTTTTCAAAAAATAATGATTAACTTAAAAATCAATGCGAAAATCACATATTACAAATATTGAACGTATAACAACCCTAATTGAGTGTTTATTCTTCTCATAAAATGTCAAACTCAAAACATTGCAAAGCTTGATTTCCAAGCATAACTTAAATTTAATCAACAATGTCACGTAATCCAAACTCTTCATCCTCTAGAGTTTCATCATTGTCTTATTCCACAATGTTTTCTGTTTCCTTTTGCTCATTTTCCTCTTCTAATGGGTCTTTGATGTCTGTGAATCTTCCAATGTATGTCTTCCCAAACATTCCATGTAATGGTGGTTGGGGTTCCTTTGCCTTTTTTCCACAGGTGATTCACTAAAGCCCCCTTTCTTCAACCCAATTTCTTGCATTGCATTTGGAAGAAATTGAAGAGCATTAATTCTTTGCTGAATGAAAGGCTGAAATTTTTAGAAATTTTCTTGAATAACTATTTCAAAACCATTTAAGAAAAGATGATAATGCAAGCACATACTCAACGCCCATGTCACCTCCTCAACGCCCATGTCACTTTCATAAAATAGAATTTATTTATCATTCTACTCAACATTCATTTTTATCAAAATTCAATATTTTCACAAACATGAAATCACTTTAAAACATTTTATATCAATTTTCAAAATTAAGAAAACAAAATCAACTAATTTAATAATGGTGAATTGTAATATATAAAAAAGAACTCACTACATATCATCCACTACCAATGTTAATCAAGTGAAGAAAAATTCCAATTAGGAAAAAAGGAAATCTTCTTAAATTTAAATAAAAAGAAATAAGGTGTAACTCTCATAAATTATTGAATTAATAATTAAATTGAAAGAATTTAAACATAAAAATGGAGAAAATGGAAAGTGACAAACCATAATAGATGTATGAAACTTATCTTGGAACTTATTTTGGATAGAAATAAATATATACAATTAATTTGGGCGACAATTCTCTTGTTTAAGATATGGAGGTGTACATACCATATTCCATTTAAATATTTATGACTTTTAAAAAGTGAATACAACTTTTCAACTAACAAACTTACTTGATCATAAGAAATTAAAATGCTAAAATAAAAATTAATATCCATGCTAATTTGGTTAATTAACATTATTTGTTAAATGTATTCAAAGTTATAAATTACAATAAATATTTTAAGATTAATAACAATATTAATAAACCACAAATTGTAATTAGACTAACTCAAAACATTTAATATGAAAATGGGTAAATTTGAAAAGATTTTAATAAAAAAAATAAATATATAACGCAAAAATTATTAAAGATAAATATCACCCCACGTAAATGCACAAATATATTGTTCCAACAAATAAATATCACCCCACGTAAATGCACAAATATATTGTTCCAACAAAGAGCAATCACCGCTCAACATATACTTAAAAGCGAAGATGATAGCTCAAAATATACTTAAAAGTGAAGATATCATCTTGACGTATTTCGTTCTTTTCATTAAATTAGTAATTTGTTGTTGATATCTTGTTTTGTTGCATACTAAAGCCGATAATTCATTATAATAAAATTGTTTTGGAGCACATATCTGAGATTTTGAAACTAAGAGAGGATGTACATCACAATCTTTCATATCCATCAGAATTATATTATAATTAAATTGTGAATTATATTATTCTATAGTATTATAATTACTGTAATATTGGATTTGAAATATATAATTCATTTCGTGTTTTTTCTTAGGAAATACTTCGAAATAAAAAAGCATCAAATCCCAGCAATTTCCCTTGGCCTGATGTTCCATGCTTCAAGAAATTAAATGCCATATTGTCATGGGGAACCAATTTGAAGAACTTTAAGGAGTTAATGTCATCAGCATTAGATTTTGCTTCTAAATTGGTGTGTATAATTAGTCCTCATTGAGAGGTTCATCACTTGCTACTAAAACTGAAAGTCGAGTATAATTATATTAAAGCCCAAATTTCTTTATTTTCTTTAATTTTTTTATGGTGTTCAAAAAGATGTTATATCTGGACCTGCTATCACATTCCTCTCTTAGTTTCAAAACATAAGGTTATCGAGATTGACATCCATTTTTTTCCCATCGATTTCCACAATATCTTTACGTAATATGGTGTTAATGACATCTGATTTAGTTGCACCTATGGAAGAGGAAGAGGACGGATCTTCATCACACCAGGGGGCTTCTGAAACGTTAAGATTGACATCCACATCTTCTCCCTCATATTTCATTGAAACATTAGAAGATCCCGAGGATGAAGCTTCATTGCATTGGGGGGCTCCTAGTACATTGAGATTGACATTCACGTTTTTTCTCTCAAATTTCCGCAAGAGATTTAGAGACTGGAGCCTCTCTTTTCCTACCTATATACCACTGGGTGCGTTCTGTGGAGTCGTCTACACCGCTGTAAGCTCCGAAATTTCGCTTTTGCAAAATATGATTGTTTTGGATACATTTTGATAAATACTTTTTAAAATTATTTTGCCTGTATTTTAAATGGAATGGATGAGTAGTGGCAGTTGACAATTAAGGTTTTTTTTTCCATTTTATTTATTTTTTAATATGGTTTTGAGGGAAAAAGGATAAACTTGTAAAATCATTTTCGTTTTTGCTTCGGTGTCGAATTTCAAAATTATCGTGTCTATATTTTAAATTAAGCATATTTATTTAAGAAGGTAAAAGATTGCATTTTACTGTCGAAGGATATTTATTTAAGAAGGTAAAAGATTGCATTTTACTGTTGAAGGATATTTATTTAAGAAGGTAAAAGATTGCATTTTACTGTTGTTGATGTGGTTTTGGAGAAATTTTGAATTTTGGTAATATAGAGCTTAGTTGAAGTTGGGTCCGATTTTAGGGTGAATTTATGTTTATTTCTGTGTTAATTTCAATGGGTTTGATTCAAGCTGCTGGTGCATAACATCGGTGCCTATTTAGCTGGTAATACTTTATATACTGACAATTTTCAGGAACTTTTTTGTATTTGTTGTTTGTTTCTGAAGTGATAAAATGATGGGCTCTATTTTGTAACCTTTGAGATTGACATCAACATGTTCTATCTCATATTTCATTGAAATAACATTAGAAGATCCAGGGACTAGAGCTTCAGTGCGCTTGGGAGCTCCTGGAAAAGTTTCTGCACAATCACAATCGCCATCAGTATCAGTATTATAATTTGCAGAACCATGCACTGATGGTCAAAGTTCTTTGTGCATGTATATGGCATTTCAAAAGATGAGCTCCGCACACCCATTTCCTGTTCTCTTTTCTTCTTCTACAATATAGTTTTGATATTGCAATTTTTTGTAAACAAGAGAATAGGTCATTTGAGAGGTTTCATGTTTTTAATTTTTAATGAATGTAACATGTTTTTAATTTTGAAAATATTGAGATAAGTTCCATTGCTTGAAGTAAGTAATATGTAAATTTACTGTCGTTAAAATACCCGGGCTATTAGAGTATTCGAGCAATCGGGCGGTGGGGCGATTCTGAGAATCGACCCGCCACCGCTTCTCAGAATCTCCCCACCACCCGATTCACGTTTTTTCCCGATTATAAATGTGGTTTTGGTAAAAGGTCGAAATGGAAACTTAAACGCACATTTAACCGATTATACAATGGTCCAAACCTGGTTTAAAGAGAGATAATATGGAAATTTGGCACAATCGAAGAGTGAAAAGTTGAAAGGCAGTGAAATGAAAGTGAATGGGAAAAATGAAATGCATCAGAAATGGAGATAATCTCCCAAGTTAAATGTGATAATATGAAGTTCATGCACTGTACTGGTGGATTTCTGTGAAAGCATAAATTGTAAAGCACGTGTTTTGTTTATGTAAAACCCTTAGGATTCGCATGGACAATATACGTCATCGCACGACTCTCCACAGACGTTGAGTTTGACAATATTTTGTGTGTGTTTTTTTATGGGAAATGTAATAACAATATAATTTTGATATTGCAATTTTTTGTAAACACGAGAATAGGCCATTTGAGAGGTTTCATGTTTTTAATTTTTAATGGATGTAACATGTTTTCAATTTTGAAAATAGTGAGATTCCATTGCTTGAAGTAACAAATATGTAAATTTAATGTCGTTAAAGCATTTATTGCTATCATTAAATATTAACCAATTTTTTAATCACAATTACAGATTCCAGCATTCATTTTACTGTGAATGGCATATGTTAATAAATGATAATGGCGGATGGATGTAGTTTTATGCATAACAAATTTACAAGAAATGAAATACGTAGAAATCTATGATAATTATGTCATTGTAAAGTAAAGTAAAAAATATAGAATTTATAAATTTATAATTTGGAAAGTTAAGTAAAAATCATATAATTTATAAATTTATAATGCGTAGATTTATCAAATTTAAATCTATGAGAAAAATTAAGATAGTTAAATTATCCTATTTAATATAAAATTTGTTTTTTCTAGATTTTTTTCATTGAGATTTTGCTTAAATATTAAAATACACGGTTTAATATTTTGTATTCTATTCAAAATTTTATATTAATAGATGTTATTTCTTTATGTTATAAATTACAAGTGTGGTTGGTTTGATAAATAAGTAATTAGTGTATATTTTTAAAGATTTTTTTGTAAATATTAAATATATTATTTTATTATGAACCTAAAATATTTGGTAGTGTCGAATTTAGACGGTTCCTTGTAATATGGAATTTTTTGGAAATTCATTGTATATTAAGTATGATATAATTTATGGTGTAGGTGGATAAATGGATATACAAATTCTCAAAACCAAATTTATTATCTTACTAGCTATTATAAATGTAAAACATAGTTAATTTGTCAGAAATATAATTTTATGTGCAATATTTATGATTGAAACAATTTTAAAACATTTTGTATCATTTTCAATATTTTAAATTATAGATTTCAATGATTTATTAGTCTCGTAAATCCATTGGTTGTCGATTTTGGAATATGGTGAGAATTTCATGGATAAACCCATAGATTATACAACATGGGAAATCGATTTGGATATTTTAAAGATTACACATACATCTACTGATTTCTCAGTAAGTGTAGTCTCAATCTAATTGCAAGGTAGTTTTGTTTTATTTTGATGAGTTAAGTTGCATTGTAGTTTTATTTATTTTGATCAATTAAATTACATTGTAGTTTTGTTTTATTCATGTAGGTTTCCCATTTATTTACTGTAGTTTTTGGTGAGTATAGTTTGGAGTATCTTTTCCTCACTATGATAAATAGTTGATTTAGGATCAAACATAATATGATATAATTATATAACTGAATAATAAGAAAATAATCAAATTAATGACTAAATGATAGATATAAGATCGGATTAATGACTAAATGTCAGATATAAGATAGTTGGTAATAGGGTGTGTTGTGAAGTCATTAGGGTTATTATTGACTCCTTAAATATGACTCAAGGATTTCTAAAAGTATTATTCCAATATTAATGAGTTTCTTGTCTACAATGTCATCACCACAATGAAATAATAAGCATTTACTACCAACTAGATGTTCATAGTCCCATAAAAGTTTTTTATATCCCTCGTTACTTGCCCCCATTGGGGTGCTTTTCATTTCTTTTATTTCTCCCTTTTCTTTTATTTAGATATGAGGATGGGTAACATCTAATTGATAATAGTGGTGGAAGCAACGCACTGAATAACCATATTAATAGGGGTGTCTCCTTATATTGGGTGTAAATTCTTGACCTAATTGACTTTTTAGAAT
>APFE030648795.1:0-11783 GCA_000404065.3 Pinus taeda | reverse complement strand
GGGCATCTATTAATCCTGGGCTTTTAATTGGTCTATTGAGCACTTGGGAATTTTCATTATGACTTGTAAACCCAATCCAAATTTGTATCTTTGTTTTATTTACTTCCAATTTTCTTGAATGACTGAGTACCTAATTGTGTAATCAAGCATGAACATCTAGCCCTGATGATGCCTAGAGTTGGCATTACCTTGCATTGCAGATATGATTGATCAAATAGGATAGAAACTTTTTTTGTTTTCATTATTTTGGGCAACTCAAATTGAGTGGAAACATTAATGCCAGAGTGTGGCATCCTCTTGAATCAAATTGAGCTTGAAAGGAATTGGTTTATCTAGAATATATGTTATGAACATTAATAATTTATGTTCTTTTATACTTAGGTAGATCGGTTTGCATGCCTAAGATTTTGGCATTTTAGATCACTGATTTTATGTCAAGACGAAACAAGTTGGAATAGATAAATTGGAGGCCAATGCTCTTCCTCTTGGAAGGTAACAGACAGATGAATCGCCATGGCTTTTGGGTTCAACCAATGATCTTCTTGGGTCGGTTGGGATTAGGTTAGGTGCTCTACATTCAAAAGAATTATCCTGCTAATATAAAGTGGCCAGTTTTGATGCTTATGTTGGCATTCATAGTTTAGGCTTCACTGGTTTTCTTTTGAAACTAGAGTTACTTCGTGCTATTAATTTTTCTTCACTTAAAAGGGCATATATTACCTTTTTCAATGATTGTTTATTCATGTCTTTAAAATATTAAAATTCACTTTTTAAAGATTAGAATAATTAATCTAAATAATTTATATGCCCATCCCAAAAGTAGGACATAGTCCAAGTACTACTCTCCAAACCCAATTCCTCTTTTGAAATTCCATTAGCTACCTTTCTTTTTTCCCTAGATGAATCAACCTATTTGTTGTGTAATTCAGACGAAGAACATGGTTGTATTTTTCTGTGTTATTATAATCAAGAGGACACACAATTTTATACAATTATAAGTGAGCTTTCTTTCTTAAAAGTTGGAGTGGGCTAGTTTTTTCTTTATTTCATATAGAAATCTTTCGTAAATGACAATGCACTATTGTTATTGTGTAACTTTCATTACTCATACATTTTTAATTGTTGAACTAAATATAAGTGAAAACATTATTTGTTTTGCTTTGTTTTTCTTTTGAAAAGAAGTTTGATTTTATTCTCAACATTTGTATGTGGTCTTTCAACAAGCTATTTATTGTCTAGTCATTCAAATAAAATTATCAAAATTATTCATCACTGTGGGATGAGGATGTATATTATTCATCTTCCTATACAAATATGGCTAAGAACTAGTGCCTAGCCACATGCCATATGCACAAAGGGGTTCCCATTTTGTGTATGGTACAAGGAATAACATCAACATTATGAGGGGAAGCCAACTGTACATGTTTATTAATTTCATAATGTTTGTACTGGGTGCCATTCCACCCTTCTAGGTGTAGCCATTTACTACATAAAAATATTTCTTCTTAGATTGAGGATAGATGAGATTTATCTATCTCCATGGCACTAATCTCACCTCATGTTACATTGAAAATAGGCTCCATTTTCTACATGAATCAAATAGTCTATTTCATTCTAGGTAGTTTTGGTTTTAATTAGTGGAATATTGACCACATGTACCTAAGAAAACCCACCAATTTCCATAAAAACCCACCACAAGGTAAGGTAGAGTGGATGATATAAGAACATAATGAATTTATGAAGATTAAATAATAGTTTTCGTTAGCTACTTCAAAGTTCAAAAGGTAGGTAAACTTCTCAATTCAAATTCTTCCGAGAAGAGTAACTCCTTTGTGTGTTAAATATTGGCTAGGTTTGTTAGTGCTTAAGGAAATTTGAAGCTAAGCTGGTGTGTAACTCTGCCATGAAAAGGCCATGAAATGTGGTAGAGAGATCACAAGTTTCTATTATTTAATTACCATTCACGAGCTTAACATTAAACTAGAAAACTACAAGGGTATGATCTAAAAATTGCTTTTTAGAATTAATTAAGGAAGGTTACCTACATGCTACTGGAATGAGGGTGTAACACCCTCCTCTCAGATCTACCCAAGTAATCGGCCAACCAGCGTAAACATGTGATGATAAGTTACTATGATATGGTTTGACTCCCTATGGGTCAATTAAGGAAGTGGAATCAACATAAACACATCATACATGCCTTCCACATCAACAACAGAACTCCCAAGAGCCATCCTAACCACTGAGGTAACCAACCCCTGGGACAAATTGATGTTTTAGACCATTAAACCCCAAGACACTCCCTTAATATGGACAAGGGTATGTCTAGGAGGCTCCAAACACTCCTGCAACATTGGTATGCAAGTGTCTAGGGACTTTTCTCTTCATACCTATGCTCGTGACTTCGAGATTTGTGCCACTTTTTTAGGACCAAGGCCGATGTCACTGCGCAAAAGTGAATGACACATTCAGAAATAAATTTACATAACATAACAATGATACTTTTGCAAAACATTGACAAGGAATATACTTGATCCCTACTAGCCATGACAAAAATTTCGTTAAACATGTCACAAATTTGTAATCTACACGTTTAAACAATAGATATGAGCCTAGGGGTCTCATACTTATCTGAAAATTGTGAAGAATCATTATTCCCTTATATCATTAATTGCATTATCATCTATTAGGTCATAGATACATTATTCATTCATTCACAAATCAAAACATGAGGAGATCCATACATCATCACTGTCATAATACATATTCATAACTAGCATAATAACAACACAAATACTAAGAATACATCACCATAGAATCCACATATAAATCAATACATTTACACATAAGATACCAAGGAAATAACCTCTTATTAATGAATGAAAAAACCAACCTAGTATAGGACTACCACGTTCCACCCGACCATAGATTGGCTGAGCCAAATCTCTCTTCAATCAATCATCGCCATGCCATATTCCAAGCATGAATGTGGGAATGAAACCAAAATAACCAACCAGGGCATCCCGAGGCTAAACCACCTCACCCTCATCAACAGAAACCGGGATTTACCATAATCCAGACCAAATCCCTAGGCCAAAACAATAAACATGTAATAACAGGCTTTACCATGATCTCCACCAGATCACTGGGCCAAAACAAGCATAGATGCAACTATATTTCTCCACCTACATCGCGAGGAATTTTATTGTCTCCTAGTCTCTCACGCTTTACTGCAATCCACACCAAATCACTTGGCCCTAAACCAAGACTCCACCCTTTAGGCTTTACAATATATCCCACCATTGAACATCAAGGATTCCTAGGCCTAATCAAGGGAAACCACCTGTAGACTTTACTGTGTATCCTATCATTAACTAGTAGAGGATTCCTAGGCCCACTAAGGCACACAATGCCTGGCTTTACTGCAACCCATAGTACAATTAAGGGGTCACTAGGTTAAAACCATAGTCTGATTTAGGGATCACTAGGCCATGTGTTCTTTCTTTTAGAGCTCCACATCACTCAACTTCGAATTCATTCGATAATCCAACTCAACCAAAACATGAGAAACCCATCACATCACGACTATCTAGAAATGGAAAGGCTAGGTTGCAAACACTATCACACATAGAAAAACCCATGCCATAACAACAAAGAACCACATGGAATACCATGCATACCAAATCTAGCAAGGAAAACACACATGCAAATCGATACCTATAAAGAATCCTATTGTAGTTGCTTGATCCTACTCTTCCTTGCTTTCTCCTTCCTCTTTCCGTCTGTTATCACTCAGGTTGTTCCCCAGGAGGGGAATACGGCCGAGGTAACCACAGACCAATCTTTTGAACACAAATTCTAGCCAATCTGCATCCAGAGAGGGCTCTCTCTTTATGATTTAGCTTTGTTTGAGGTATTTTAGGCTAGTTATGATGTACAGGGTTTTGTTTTAAGTTTGTTGGATGGTGATCTTGAACAGAACTAGGTTGCAAGTATGAACAATTTATTCCATTGGGCTAGTGGAGTCTATGAGGGTGAACAACTGAATATGATTTCTTTGACCAAAGGTGATACTACAGAGCATGGTAATCAATCTTGGAGCAATCTTATGATCTGGAAATAGATGGAATGAAAGCCAATGGGTGAGGGGCAGTTAAGAATTCGTCATCATGTTGGCAGAGGGAAAATGCATGAGTATGATCAAGGAGCAGTGAAGAATTCCTTATTAATATTCAAAGTGAAAGAATTAGTGGAAACAGGAGCAACTAAGAATTCTTGTTTATGCTAAATCTGAAGAAAACATAAGTAATAATAAAGATTGAACACAGAGTGTATTTAAACAAATTCTGGGCTATTCTTTTCTTCCATTACTAAGATTATGAAACACATACGAAATTTACAAACATAGAGAACATAACACACAAGTTAGAATAACTTATTGATCCATAGAAAGACACAAGAATTCTGTAGCAGGACCGAGAACATCAAATCCACATTCAAATGATGCAACAACAGTGAACTTCAACAACCTTTGTATTAAAAAATCCACAGAGTTACAGCGTGGTCTAGAAGAGATATCACCAACCCTGAATACATCTCACGGGGAGGTATTTATACAAAAAGAGTTACAAAATATCTTATGGAAAAATATCCTGCAATAACTTCATTCATCTACTTTACAGGAGAAGTAAATGAGGGAAATGAATGCAGAAGTAAATGTTGGTGTGCTGGTTGTTCAGTTGGTCAGATATATTTGACTTTTTGAACTGAGTGAGTCAGCTGGTAGCTGTCCCTTTATTCTGCATTCTTGCGTTGCTGTCTCGGCTCTTTCATCTGTGCTTGATTCCGCTTTAATGCGTTATAGTCCTAGCTTGACTCCCTTTCTCTATTGTCTACACCTTTATGATATGTGCCACGTGTTTTGACATTGGTTTAAATGCAGATGATAGAGAAAAATTAGAACTACCTTGGTAAGACCTCCAACATGCTCTGACACCATTGGTCTATTGGCAACTGGTGTCTTTGTATTTTTATTAATGTTTCATCAGCTTCAGTATACCTGTAGAAGTTGGGTTGGACTGCAAAAAGATGATTTATTTTGTGTTCGATATAGAATAGATTTTCCAACTTGTCATATAAGCTTTGTCCAGAGGGAGGTCCTATGTCTTCTAAAGTGCTTGATGATGCTGTGATCTAATTGGAAACATATGTATTTACCCTGTGAGCATATTATTCATGTGTCAATAGTCTTTGATTGCTGGTTAACAAACTGGGTAGACCCTTCTGCTGCAAGACTGTAAACTTCTCTGTAAAGGCATTTATTTCCATCTGCATTTCTTGGCACTTTCTTTCCAGATTCTGTATAAAATTCCTCATTGTTAGCACCTTTTTCACTGTCAAAATAGTGCCTATTCTGTCCCTGATCTCCAGAGCTGCTAGTTGTTCCTTGGTGTGAGTGTTCAAAAAATGAATTAGTCTATTGGCCTGCTCGGGCATGTTTCCAAATGATGCTCTAGCCTTTTGAATCTCTACTTGGGCCTTTTCTATCAATTCAATTTTCTTATGGATCGTCTGAATTGATTGCCATTGATCAATGATAGACTGGCCAATTTTGGTCCACAAAATTGTTTTAATTTCTACTAGAGGTTGATGAAGAGTGAGATCTTTCTCCAAGGATTTCACCTTATTCTCCAAGGCCTTTACCTCTCTAGTTTTCTCTACCACTATTATCTTATATTTGTCATAGCTTACCTCTAGCTTGGCCAACCTTTCTTTGGCCTCTTTAATCTCTGACATTTGAACTTCTAGCTCTTTGACTGCTGTCATCAATTCTTCCATGCTCATGTTGGTATCTGGTCCTGTTGTTGCTGCTACCGCTGAAGCATCTGTGGCTGATGTACCTACTTTTGATGCTGGGACAGTGGGAGGGATTGCTGTTGCAACTGTGGGAGGGGCAGTGGTAATTGTTGGAGTTGTTTCAGGTGGTTGGGAGGTCCACTCTCCTTGCTTGGCTTGCAAAGCTTTCTCCAATTCTTGCTCCATTTTAGTTAGCCTTTGGTTCATCTTTATCAGCAAATCCATCATGTCTTCTTTTGCCTTTTCTTGTGCAAGTTCTAGAGTTTGTGGGTGCATAGTAAAAGGCAGCTTCAATTACTTCCTAAGTGCAGCAATATCTTCTTCCCTTTTCTTTATTAGTGTTTTGATGCCCTTGGCATCCTTGGGATCATATGCCAGCTCAATAATTATCTCTTCCAAGGTCTTTATTCTATTGTCTTTAGCCAAGGAAGATATCTTTTCCAAATCCAATTGGGCAGATGTATTGCTTAATGACTCCTTCAATTGGTGGGCCAGTATTGCCTTGTCTGCCAATGTAGCATCAACCATTTTACCTGTTTGTTTGTGTAGCTCAATTTGGTCCACCGGGTGTATATCTTTGGCAAGGACCTCTAGATTTGTTCTTATATAGTTAGCTGCTGATTGTGGTTGCCGAACCTTAGGCTTAAAATGATTTAAGATCATTTTTTCCTCCTTAATGTCATATGCAGCCATTAATCTTTGCTGTTTGGAGGGGGTCATCCTAAGAAATTGATCATAGAGCTGCAGTCTCAATGGCTCATTCTGGGCCTTAATGTCCATGAATGTTCGTTTAATATCAGATCGTTGCTTACTTTGCAGCCTTGAGGAGGAAACTTCCATACCATGCTGCCTCTCCATTTCTTGCCTGTGAGAGCTGGTGGATGTCTGTTGGCTGGCTTCCCTCTCCTCTCTTGGGCTTTCTATGATTTGTTCAATAATTTCCTCTTCAGGTAGAGGATCTACTCTTTACCTTTTAGCCTCTAGCTACTCTGTTGATCCACTTGTAGGTGTGGTCTCTTCTCTGTCCCTTTTCTTGTTTCTTTCCTCATTGACAGGAGTCTGTAATGCTGGTACCTTTGGTGCCTCTGTGTGTAGTGAAGGGTCTTGCCCTTGACCCTGTTCCTTTGATGTGGTAGGCTGATTTTCCATTGTGTGCTGCTCTGTATCCACCACCTTTTTACCCTTTGATGTTCTAGCAGTCGGTGTAGTGTTTTCTTGGGCTGGTTGCTGTGAAGTTCCAACAATTGATGTGCCTTCTCCGGTTTGCTGTGGCACTTTGTATGAAACTTGCCCAAAAGAATCTAGGTCAAGATTCTTTTAAAGATTTTTCATATTTTGTTCCATTTTCTCTTCCTTAGTGAGCTGTTCAATTAGTGTGCCTTCTACCCACTCATCCTAGTTGGCAAATTGTTCTATTTCAGGAATCTTGCAATGTTCATAGGCTGATAGCCTATATTTTAATTTTCTTGCATTGATAAAGCCGTTTGGGTCATAGGGTAACCACCAAAATATCCTCTTGAATCTGAATTTTTCACCCAATATCTTGTCGACCTCTTGCCATCCTTCTTTTTTGTTCATGATGTAGGGGCCTAACTGGTCTCTCAATTTCAATTGAGCCTTTTTCTTGCAACTATGAAAATGAGTAAAATCTCAATTGATAAACTGCCTAAAATATTCCAAGAC
Organism: Pinus taeda; assembly: GCA_000404065.3. Lineage (NCBI taxonomy): Eukaryota > Viridiplantae > Streptophyta > Pinopsida > Pinales > Pinaceae > Pinus > Pinus taeda. The sequence continues at coordinate 4,244 of APFE030648795.1, read as the reverse complement.
AAACAGTCTCATTGGCACATATTTTGGCAGCTTCTAGGGGCACAACTCACAGCCATATATCCTGATCTCAGTGTGATTCTGGTATAAGTACCAGTCACCTATTTTGTAGCTTTTGGAGAGCTGTAATATTTTCTACATATCATAAGATAATACAGGAGGAGGAGCCCTCATCAGCAGAGAGGAGGCTGGATAGGCAAACATGTCAATAAACTCACAGTAAGAGTGAGGAGAGTTGTGGACTTCATGAAAGACTGAGGTCCAAGAAATCACAGACCTCTTTTCTCCTTTAGAGTCCAATTTTCTGATGGGAAATTGGAAACTGTTTGGCTGATAATAGAGGAGCAGATGATAGATGTAGGATGAGTACTTGAAGACTCCCTCCCTATCTAGATTCAAGAGCTGGTCATGGATCTTGTTGGCAATGAATTTAGCATAGTTGTATTTGATAGCAGGGGGTTGCCCTGGAGTAAATATGGATAATAATACTAGTGTAGTTTCATCAATATATTCACTTGTCTTGAACCCCAGGATATAAGATATCATATCAATAAGTAATTTACCCACTTCATTGAAACATGCATAGTGAAAAGGAGGTGGCTCTATAGGTTGACAATTTGGTTTCATAAATACTTGGGCAATTCGAGTTATCTCTGAGTTGGGGAGTTTGGGACCTTGTTCAAGCAAGAATTTCATAGTAAGAGGAAACAGAAGTTGAGTTGGTTTGAAGTTTAGCATTTGATTTATAGAGTCAGGAATTATATGAAATAGGGTAGTTCCAGATGGAATTTTGACTGCCCTTTGGGTTGGTTCATCGTTTTCACATCAGAGGTGAATTAACTCAGGGAAAACATTGATAGAGGGGAGGTAGTACATGGGTAGATTTGATTCCCATATCCCATAGAAATCATTTTTTCTTAGGTAACTGTTCCTGAGTTCACAAAATGCTTGGAGATGGTTTCTGTCGCCAACTAAGTCTTGGATTTGATAATCTCTATTAGTTAATGGCAACCATTCCAATTCCTTGTGAGGTGCATTGAGAGGGGCTATATTGAGGGCTACTGGAGCCTCCATTGTTCAACTGTTTATGATTTTAAAACTGTAATTCAAGTTTATGTGGGTAAAATAGTCAAAACCATAGCTCAGTGGACTTTTCTGCGGGAATTACACCATGAAATTGGTTTGTATTTAGCTTAGTGGGCAGAATTTACATGGGGAAACGGAGTTTGCAGGATTCCTTAGCAAAATGGGTGACAATAGTAGGTAAAAAGGTAGTTTTTGGGGTTTGTCAGAGAATTTGCAGGCTGGAATGAGCTTGCATTTAGCTCAGTGGGCGAATTTTTGGTAAGAATTGGGCAAAAAAGTGGTTATGGTGCGTATTTTTGAAGACAACATGGTGTTTTTCTTCAAATTTTGGGTTATACGGGCAATTTTACAGAGAAAACTGAAAAGCAGGGCTCGGGAGCGAAATTGATGTAAATACCTGTTTTAACAGTGAAATGTACAATTTATAGGTGGTGAACCAAGCTGAGGGGCCAAGCTGCGGAGATTTGCTGGGTGGCGGATTGGGTGGTTGAATGACTACTCTTGGTCACAAATCGGCGTGCATAGGTCGCGCGGAGGAGACAAACAGAAATGGGTGAAAATGACGCTTTCACCTCTTTTTAACAAAAATTTTGACTTTGGTGGGCTTTGGCGTGTTTCTGTCGGATGATGTCAGCATGATGTAATTTTTTGTCGTGTAGTGGGGTACGGAAGATGACATGTCGGATGACGTGGTGGGTAACACGGAGGTGAGGTGGTGACATAAGCAGGTGACATGGCACTGACGTGGAGGTGACGTCACAGGATGACGTCATCAGGGTTCATCGGGGGTGGTAAGCGGTATTCCCTGCACTGCCTTTGGGCTAGGGTGGTATTGAAGGGGGGGGCTCCGATCACGCCGAGCGTCTGCCACTTGTCTTTTGTATGGCGGCAATACTGCCCATTCCCCAGACGCTATCATTCGGTGATTGTAGGGGTTCCGATATTGCCGACAACCATTGGATTTATGCGCGATGCTCGGACGGTTGGCGGTGAACGAAGTTGGCAGGCGGCTATGGCGCGGGTCCCACCACAAATTTTAACGTTTTGTAATGTTCACAGGGTATAAAACTTTGGTTAGCGGGGTTTATATGGCTTATGTCAGCGGCTTTGGTTATTTGTTTAACCAAATGTTAAACAAACCCCGATGGAGCGTGTGGAGGGATGTTATTGGCCCCTGGTGGACCAATAACTCCCGACAAAAAATTGAAATATGGCTATAATTTCTAGGGGTCAGGATATTTAGATTTTTGGGTTTTTTATGTGTTTAGTATAATAGGGGCGGGGAAAACATTTACATAGGAATTATATAAGGAGGTTAGAATGTTAATATGAAAGGTATGATGTTTTAAGAAAAGCACTAAGTTTGAAAAGTGAAAACTTAGGCTATAGGGAGGGTCACAAGGAGAAAGATTTTACACAAGAAATGTGGCTTCTTGGCTCATGGAGAAAACATTATTTTGCTGAAACTTTCACCTGAGATGTAGTGGTCTAGGGACTTTGAGTGGATCTCAATATCCTAGGGGAATGTTAGTAAGTAATTGCTGTGAGGGGAATGAGGGGAAGTTAGACATGCAACATCTGATTTGTCACCACACCTTGCCATGGCATTCATAATATCCATAAAAGATGAATTATATTTGAGTAAAGAAATCACTCATGCCACTGCTTCTGCAACATCAAAAATACTTACCCATCCTATTATACCTAACATTTTTTTTCATTTTCCTTAGGTGCATTTGAACTAGCAAACCCTTATTCTCTTCTTTCTTTAGCTGCCCTCCTATATAAATCTACCCTTTCTCTTCCAAGGGCCAGATAAGCAATTGGGCTCCTTTGCCTTCTCTACCTATCTACTCATTTTCCTAGCTTGAACTGTTTTGGACAGCCCTTTATTCTCTATTCTAAGACAAGAAATTGAAATATGAACTTGGCCAAGATTAGTTGTTTGGCCATTCATGAACTAGATAAGAGTCAAGAACTGTACATGGTGAAATTTTCAGTATGGAACCTTTGCAGCATGGAAAGGATGAACATATTTGGCACTTCTCCAGTCAATCATGAAAAATGAAACCTATTGGTATAGGAACCTAACAGTGGCTCCACTTGGGGATGGCTTTTCCTGGTGAAAAGTCAAGAACAACAGGTTAGATTACCTTATGTACACCTCCTGCTGCATTCTGAAATTTTCCTTTGCTGTAGCCAAACTGTACACAGTACCTTGTAGAATATGCCCATCTCCTAATGATCTTATTCAGCTATTTGCATTTCTGTTTTGGATACTTTTTGTTCTCATATTTACAATTCCCAAGTGTCCTTTTTTCAATTTCTAATGGACTAAAAGGTGACACAAAAAGGTGGGGCAGTTCTTTGACTTTTCCTCAAAATTTGCTGCATATTCCTTTCTATCTTATTGTTGTAATAAATTGCAGAAAGTAAACACTCTTATGTACAAATTACAGTGCTGATATTTTCAACAAACTGGATCAAAATATTGCTTCAGCATTCGGCCATTTACTGGCCCATCATCTGCCTCTGTATTATTCAGGCTTTTCAAAAAGTAGGTGTTGTTTCCTTGTGTTGCCTGAATAGTATAAGGTCCCTTCCACAGGAAATCAAAATTTCCATGTTTTCCCCTATCTTCTCTTCTTACTCTTCTGTAATCCCACTTCAAAACTTTGTCTCCAATGTAGAAATCCTCTGCTTTGGTCCTTTTATCGAAGATCTTTTTAAGTTTCTCTTGTAGGACCTGAGCTCTCTGATATACCTCCTCTCTAGTTTGCTGTAAATGAATTGTTTGATTAATCCTTCTCTGAATATCATTAGGTTTTGCTTGTATTTCTTGCAGCAACTTTATCACTGGGATTCCCAAAGAAGAAGCGAATACTACCTCCATACCATAAACCAGCTCATACGGACTTGTGCCAATGGATCTCTTAGTAGTCATTATGTCTACCCATAGTGCATTGACAAGCTTTTTATGCCAGTTTTTCTTATTCTCCTCCAAGACTTTCTTAATGATGTTGATCAGGATTTTATTGGAGTATTCAACTAGACCATTACCTTGAGGGTAATAGGTTGTGGAATGACCTAAAGTAATGTGGTATTTATGGAAAAAACTGATCATTTTCTTGGACTTAAATGCAGCAGCATTGTCTGTTATA
>APFE030648787.1:0-15921 GCA_000404065.3 Pinus taeda | reverse complement strand
CTATTGTACCCAAGGATTGTAGCCAATGGACTCCTAATACAACATCAGCACCTCCCATTGGAATGGAAAGCATTGGGCTAGTCAATACATATTCTCCCATGGATAGCTTGATATTATGGCACTTTCCAGAGCAATTTATTGTTCTCCATTTGCAATCATCACTTGACACTCTGGTGCTGGATATAGGAAGCAATCCAATTCTTTTGCTACCCTACAATGAATAAAATTGTGGGTGCTTCCTGAATCAATCAACACTATTACCTTTTTCTTTCTTTATTTGTCCTTCTATCTTTTGATGGTTTAGAGTGGTAATTCCTCCAATGATTTACAAGATATGGTCGGAGTTCATTTGTCTTCAAATCTTAGGCTTTGTTCTTGGAGTATATCCTCTTCTTTTGACCTTTCTTGCTCCTTTTCTTCTTCCTCTTCACAATCTATGCAGAATAATTTCTTCTCAGCACACTTATGACTTTAGTGTATTTGCTATCACAACTGTAACAAAGCCCTTTTGCTCTTTTTTCTTCCAATTGTTGTGGTGTCAACCTTATAGGTTGTGGAAGACTAGGGGCAACAACACTTCCGTCTTTATAGTTGTGAGTGGTATGCTTCCTGGTTGCCATATTTTTGCTTTCCATTTTTTCTTGCTAACCTGAATGCCTTCTCTAATGAATCAGGTTCCCAAAGGTGAACATCATGTTGGATATTATCCTTTAAAGACCCTATGAACACATCAATCCTATGCTCCTCTGGAATATCTTTTAACCTTATGTTCAATTTTTGGAAGTCCTCAATGTGCTCCATCATTGAACCCTTTTGTTTGATATTTATCAATTGGCTAAAAAAGGTGTTGCTTTTGTATCCTCATAATGTGCTATCATTTCTTCCATAAAAATTTCCCAAGTGAAAATTTGTTTACAAGATCAAAGCCATCAATACCATACAAATTAATTTGGTTCCAAATATAAAATTTCAATACGTACATTTTGTGTGTTTTGCACATTATGGAGATCGAAAAATTGCTCCATCTGTAATATCCATGTTCCGTGATCCTTGCCATCAAACTTCCTCATATCAATTTTTGGAACATGGTGGGTCTTCAATCCAAAATTAGGGTCTATGAAATCATGATTAACATTTCTTTTGTTCTCATCATGAGTTTCCTTTACTACCCTTTTACCATTAGTGACCATTTCTTGTAGCAACTTATTCAAATTTATCTTCAATTCTTCCATTGTATCATCCATGCCATTCATCTTAGCTTCCATTTGATCCATCTTAGCTTCCACATTAATGTGCATGCCGTTCATATTAGCTTCCATGCATTCATCTTGGTTTCATTTACCTTTAGTCAGAATGAAATTTGTTGTACTTGGTCTTGTAATTTTGATATATCATGTTGCATTTATTCCTCTTCTTCACGAGTCATGCTAGAGCTTTCAGGTTGCTTATTAGGTGTTTCCATTTTCTTTCTTCAAGCCATTAATTAATACTAATAATTCTTCACTATTCCCTTTGAATTCCTTCAAACTAATTTTTCAAACCAATCTTATGCAAAATTTTTAAAAAAACTACACACTTCTTTTTCACTTTGTAAGAGCTCGATATTTAATTTGTTGTATCTATGTAACTATGGATCTCGGATATATAAAATATTATCCTGCGGTATCCCTCTACATCCTCTTTCTAACCCCGCAAGTCCAATCAAGATTGGATTCTCCAAGGAAGAGTTATGCCAAATCTACCACGGTGGCCTGATTATAAACTAGTTCAGTAGAGCGAACTTGTACGACGTGCCACGTATCATTGTTTCGACCTTAGTATCTGAAACTGATACAAAGGAAACTACAGGTTGTCCTCTTTCTGAAAATTCTTATGAAATTTAAATTTGATGCTCAAAACCAAAGTTATGGTTTCCTTAGGTCACCTGTTTGGAACGTAATTCGGGAGTTTGCAAAACCCCTAAATTCCTTAGATCATATCTCTGCAAATATAGAGAGTCAAGCTCTGAATTTCAGACTCAAAGTTCAGAATGATTTCGGCACAAATGGGTTTTTTTTTTCGCCTATGAAACATCGCAAAAAAAAAAAAAAATTATAGCTAAACTTCCACGATGACCTGTTTGGAGCATCGAAACCCTAGAATCCAAAACTCTGATACCAAATGTTATGAAACCAGCTCACAAAAATATAGAAAAGATAGATGAACGCCTTATAAATAAGCCTCTTTGAGGGGGAAATCTCCTTTACATTACAAAAATGAACAATTCTTGGATGATTCAAATGACTAAACCTCCCTTCTATATATAGGAGTCTAAGGGGTCATAATATAATCAAGCCAACGTAACAGTAATAACATAAGGGCACAAAGATAAAAATAGTGGGTTTCTATGGGGCATACTCATAACAATATGGGGATAATAGGGGCACAATAATAAAAATAAGGGATACAATGAAAATAGTAATGGGGGAATCACTAGTATTATAGGGGCCTAACAGGAAACCTTTCCAAGGGATGGATCGCCCGAGGGACTGGAATGCAGAGAAGGGGATGATGGGGAACTTGGAAGTTGAGTGGCTACATAGAGGGGGGTGACCATATTTCCAAAGGGACTAGGAAGAAAATAAAGGAAGGTCAGGGAATAATTTTTTTCTTGGTCATTATCATTGTCGAATGGAATCAAAAGCATATTGGGAGTGTGCCTTGGAACAATGAGTTGGTAACTATTCACTAAGATAACAAGTAGTGCAAGGATTGTAGCGATGGACATTGGATATAGACTCTAATTTTGGTAGTGGATTATAGACTTCCTGTGAAGGAGGTGAATCCTAGTATTACTTTTGAGGTTGGAGGGTGAGCCTTTGGATTCCCTTGTCACTAATGCAGGTGTCATATCATTTTATTTGTTGGTTAGAGAAAATGGGCATATGTATATATGTGTATATTATTGTGAATACTATATCAACATGTGTTTATAAAGCTCCATAGAGTGTATGTTTATTTTTTGGTTGAAGCAAATCTGTATAAGAATATGTGGTTATTATTGTAAATACTACATCGATTTGGATTTATAAAGCTCCATAAGAAGTATGTTATCATGTGTTTCGCTAGTTTTCATTGTAAATACTACAACGAGCTATGCTATAAAGCTCCATAGGCAGTATGTTTTTCTAGTCATAAGTTTATTGAACACTGAGGGCGGTGTGCCTCCAAGGGGGAGGGATTTGTAACAACCCCTGGTTGATTTTCCATGTAAATAAAAATAAGACCAAGGTCATGGGACACGAATTCCAAGCTGAATGGTGCGAAAAAATTATAGTGGGAATCACTTGTGGTTTATTATCGGCTATGGAAATTGGAAAGGCATTGTGAATGCAAAGATTAACTAAATGGCATTTGATTATGAAAATAAATGAAAATAGGAGAAAAGGAAGGTGAAGAGACACACATTTTCATGCAAGGGAAATTATAGGAAAACTGAAGGAAAGTGAAGAAAAAGGAAAAATCAATAATATAAAGGAATCAGAGAATTAATTTCTATCTTTTTTATAGTTTTGAGTTTATCTCTTGTTCATTCTCTCATACTCTTGCACACTTTGAGAATTCTATAAATCACTTAGATTGGAGAAAGAAAGGAAAGGAAAGCGAGCGAGTGCAAGGAAACAATTGGATCAATAGTTGTAGTAGGATTACTTTGTAAGTAACAGGTTGCATGAATGATCTCCTTGTTGGTTTTTGGGTGCATGGTATATACATGTGGTTCCTTCGTTACATGTTGTCATTGGCATGCATATTTGTCTTGATTGATAGTGGTTTCATCATTTCCTTTCCATTTCCTGGATAACCATGGTGTATTGGGTTCTCCATTTGGTTTTCTGACTGGTTCTCAAATTTCCTATGGTCGTGGATTAGGAAAAATTCTTTAGAGCTGTGAAAGATCTTGGGTTACCTAGAGGCTGTGGGTTGAGATGCGAGATATCTATAGCCCTGTAACATCTTGGGTTCCCTGGAGATTGTGGGTTGAGATACTAGTTCCTGGAGACCTAGACAGCTTGGGTAGATACCAATCTAGTTGATGTTAGTGATTTTTGGACTAGATAGGTGAGATCGTTATGCTTGAGGGTTGAGGTGCTTTGCCCTATTGAATCCCTAGTTGGTTTAATTTTGGTTTAACCCTTATGATCCCACATTCATGCTTGGAGTATGGCGCGTGGGTGATTGGTTGAACGAGAGATTTTGTTCAGCCCAATCTATGGTAGTGTGGTACGTGGAAGTCTTGACTTGGTTGTCATTTTCATATGTTAATATGAATCATTTTTCTATTATGATCTATGATCACTTGTACTAGTTATTATGGTGATCTTATGGCTAATTTTTCATGGTTTGTATTTTAGTTATATGCATGGTTCTATTATGTGCTCTAGTTATGGATCTTGTTCATGATTTGATAAGTTACTAGGTGGTTGATGAATGCATGGGCTAACAAGTTTTATTTCATCTCGATAGAGATGGCATAGATCCTTCTTAATGATTCTCAGATGAAGTTTAGAAGTTTATGATCAAATATGCATTCATGATGTTAGGGTCCAACCCTAACCCCCTTATTTATGTAATAGGATCAAGTCATAGTTATAGTTAAGTAAAGAGTCAATAAATCCCATATTAATAATTGTAAGTGGTTGACCCACATTTAAAGAAGGGACCACAGTTAGTTGAAAATGGGCCATGGTATTACGTAGATGGTATTAATAAGAACCATTGTATTGACCCATGGTATTGCATGTATGAATCCTATATAAAGGATAGAGACTCCCTTCGAGGAGCATCATGTCTTATTTTGTAATCAAGCCCAACTCTATTGGAGGTTACCCCTTTGAAGAGGTAAGTGAACATTGCTTTCCTTTCTGAATAATAAAATACTTGCTGTTATTTCTTATTTTTCTATGTTCTAGGTATATTTCTTCGCATATTTGGTATTTTGGGTACCTTCTTGCAGGTCAAGAGCATAACAAGTGGTATCAAAGCACTTTCCAAGGCCGATAGATCTCCATTTTTAGCAACAAAAAAAAATGGCTAGAGAAGTGTTTCGACATCTTTAAACCACAGATTTTGTTGTTGAGTGCATAAACCTACAGATTTGGGGAGGCATGCACGCAGGAAATACAAGAGGTGGTCACACTTGATGGACTCCCTTGTAACCCCTGTGGGTACCCCTTCGAGTAGTAGCACATTAGACAGAACCACACACAGAATGTCTTCCAATTACCCTCTCGGTATATCGGAAGCCCCCTAGGCTCTCTTGAAACCTCACCATAGATAAACCGTCGGTCGTCTTGTTGTTACAGTATACTGAGAACAACACTCGGGGAGATTACTAGCTCATAGGATAGGGTAGTCAAGTTGTATGGCCAAGGGTACGATTGATCCTCCTTGGTTAGTGCCCTGAAATATTGGTGGTGGGCCCCAGTATTGCAAAAATAATGCTAAAACTCGTGGGACTCCCTTCTTTAATTTTATCAACCCGGTAGTTCGTAACAAACTTGGAAGCGACGGTGTTGTATGCACAAGTACTAGCTCTTGCTGCAGCTATCACTTGGTAAGCTGGCACAAGTCCGCTAGGAGCTTAAGCCAACTTCTATGAGCTCTTAGAAGAATATTTTTAATTGATGGATGAAAGCTAACTCAAAGGAGGCTAATCTACTTGCAGAAAGAAGCGAAAAGCGGAAAGGAAATGCAAACCCTTAGCAAAACCTAGTTTTTCCGACTAACCCTACTGTGCAAGAAGAAAATGATGAAAAGCTACAGAAAGGAATGCCATTGACTCTTTAGAAAGGTAAAATGCATGTGACTAAGCTACTTTTAAAGTGAAATCTGAAAGAGAACATTTTTTTGTATTTTTGAGTAAGTTGGCAGAATTATTGTGCATGTGCTTTAATTGTTTTTACTGTGCAGAGGGTGGATTGGCGAAAAGGAAATGCTTGCATGAGGTTGGGAATTTTGAAGAGGCCTAAGGGGTCCCTAGCACCCTTCTAGAGAGTTTCACAGTGATCAGATTCTCAAGAACTGCTTTCGTGAGCTTCTACAGGAAGTTCTGTAGGGGTTCTACAGGATGTTCTGTATAATTTTCTACAGGATGTTCCGAAAAGAGGATTTTGGAGGGTCGATGGAGGAAAAAATGGTGGGAAAGTGGAAATGGAGGTTGGATAAGGATGTTAAGGGGTCTAGGACCTGGTGAATGAGGCTAAGGAGCGATTGGATTTGTTCAAGGATGGAGGGAGCAATGATGCACAAGAATGTAGAAACTAGGGCAAAGTGAGAAAACATGGCAAATGAGAGGCAAGAATCTGAGTTAGAGGATGAAGCAGGTTGCATGGATAGGGTAAGGATAGATGAGAAGGTATCATAGGTACTTTGCATGTTATTTCCCAAAACTGATCAACAAAAGCTATGCAAACCAAAGATCTAACTACTTTAACCTAATTTTACCTAGAAACCATAAGCATGATGCACAACAGTTTATTGGCAGCAAATCACGTAAATCAACAATGGAAACCAAACAAGAATGGATCTGAACATGTAATCACAACTGGTATCAACTTCTGAAAATGAGAATCTAAAACTAATAATTGCATGATGAAGCAAAGACAGTGTTTTTGGTGGCAGCAAGGACACCTTGGTCCCAGCTCATGGTCCCACTGAGGGAGAGGTGAGATTAGAGGTGCTTGATAGCCTTTTTCTGAAGATATTCTTTGTTATTAACCTATCAAATCAATCTGAACATGAAAAGCCTTTTTAATCATCAAAAGAAACCTAATTAACAAAACAAGGTTTAAATCTAAATAGCAGATTTTATTCTAAGAATGCAACAAAAACACATAAAGGTAAACAAAGGAGGTACTGGGAACTTAGGTTGGGCCCAACCCCAATAGATACAGCCTCCTGAGAAATATTAGAGCTGGTGCAAAGCTGGATTCATCTTTATTTCTCAAGAAATAATAGTTACATCAAAAACTATCTACAAGAAAAAGCTTGAAAATGTGTTGAAATGCAAAGCTAACCTACTGCCTAAAGAATGACTAAAAAATGACTAAAATCGAACTTCCAGCTAGCTAACTTCTGCCAACCCAAATGAGGCCCTAAGCCCTCTTAGTTATACAAATTGAGGACCCCAACATCCCTCCTAAACTTTAGGAACTCGGCTGCCAAAACTTTTAGTTAACAGCAACTTTACTAGCCCTTGCTCGGCTGCCCTTGTGATAATTGATGTGGTGGCCCTTGAACTCCGAGCTTATGGTGGATAATTTGAGGTAAGGGCCCATAAATGAAGGAGACACCTTCCTACAAATCCTCTTCCTTGTTCTTCCACGAATTTGGCTGCCAAGTGCTCATTAAAATCTTTGATTTTGTCTCAAAATTGACCAAAAAACTACACAAAGCACCCATTAGACTTGTTGGCATAATGACTAACCCAATTCACTCTATTAGCATAAATATATAATCAAAAACATGCAATAAACTAATGAGAATGGTGGATTAAGTCGAATTAGGAGGCTGAATGAGCCCATATAATTATCCATTTTTGGGGCTCATCAATTGGGCCGAGTACCACTGTCAGGCCCTTATGTATGTTGCGATCTGTAGCACCTGACACTTATTAAGACCATAGTTCCCTTGTCTCTCTCTAGATCACGCATCATCTTTGCCAAATCAGCTCTAGCAAGTGGGGTTCTGTCGCAGCCACAACAATCAATTCTGCCATTCAGATCTCTCAGATCTACCATTCAGATCTATCAGATCTGCCAATCAAATTTATCAGATGCTCCATTCAGATCTAGCCGTTGGGTTCGGTAGCAGTTGCCACAATTAGATTCGCCATTCAGATCTAGTAGTAGGGGTTCGATCACTGCCACATTCCTACTCATACTCCACAGTTGAGGGTTAGCCGACAGATCAAACTATTTGTGTGGGCCCCTATACTTGGTTGTGATTCTCGTAGGACATTAGGCAGAACTGACCTTTCTGGGATTCAACTACTGAAGTATTCTTACGCAAAGAGTAAAACTCCTTTTGGAGTAAAAATAAATAAAAATAAAAATAAAAAATAAAAAAAAATTTGAGATTCTCCCGGGATGCTTATAGGAGACTTATCCCATAAGAATCAGGTCGACGAGCTGAGCAAGCTGGTACCATTCACTTGTTAGCATCAAAAATTTTGGGTGGTCCCAAATTTTAACTGCACTAGATCAGTGCATAGTACAAACCAGAGCTCAAGCTATGGCCAATGATAAGATTGACACCCTTGAACAAAATTTGGACGCAATATTGTCGTCGCTCAAGACCTTAGCTGACACACTCACAAAGGGCAAGTCAAAGGAACTCTCGGAGGCATATGATTTCAATGAAAACATTGAGGGTGAGTCTAGCCATTCTCTTCACCTCTTTGGCAACCACCAATAGTCCTAGATGCAACCTCCCAAGCTGGACATGTATAAATTTGATGGCTCTCATCCAGCCACATGGCTAGCACAAATGGAGCAATATTTCACACTAAATCACATCAGATACGATGCAACTCAGCTTAGTGTGGGTAGAATGTACTTGGACAATGAAAGATGGCAATGGTGGCAGTGGCATCAACGTTTCTATGGAAGGCCCGTGACTTGGCAGGCATTCTCAAAAGCTCTTACGGATCACTTTGACCATGAATCTAATTTTTTGGGTCACCTCACCAAGCTTCGACAAACAGGAACAGTGAACAAATATATTACAACCTTTGAAGCCTTAGCCTTCCGCACAGGAGGTCTACACAATCAGTTCTACTTGGAATGTTTTGTCAGTGGTCTCAAAGAAGCCATACAAGCCCACGTTTGACTGCAACACCCAACCTCATGGCTGGATGCTTGCAAGATAGCTCCAAGTTAGCAGCCCAGTCCAATCGCCCAAATTTCATAGCTAAGGGGCGCCCCACCCAGGCTCAAAGCACTACCCAAACACTCAAGGTTCAAAAGGTGTCACCAGTAGAAATGGTGGAAAGAAGAAAGCAAGGATTGTGTTACTACTATGATGAGAAATAATCCCTCAGGCATAAATGCAAGGAGCCCAAATTATTTCAAATTGATGCTACTGATCACAGTTCATCGAAGGAAGCCCCACCACTTGAGGAACCAGAGCAGGAAGATGAGGACAACCAGCTGGACGATGTACCTGAAGAACCAGTTATCTCACTTCATGCCTTGGCAGGGATTTCTTCTCCCCAAACTCTCAAAATCTGAGGGTTTATTAAGCATCGCCCTGTAATAGTCTTGATTGATAGTGGCATTACACATAACTTTATCCATCAAATAGTCGCGGAAGCAGTGCATTGCTTTGTCAAAGTAGTCTCTAACTTCCAGGTCCAAATTTCTAATGGGGGGACAATGAAATGTGAAGGCCACTGTGAAAATGTCAAACTTCAAATGGGGTATTATCAACTAAAGACCCACATGTTTGCCATACACATGGGAGGGTGTGACATTGTCTTGGGTGCTGAATGGCTCCACACACTCGGCCCAATCACAATGGATTTCCAGGAGTTATATATGAGCTTTTAGCAGAACAACCACACACATACCCTTCGCGGGCTCCAGGCAGGTGATCCCTCTATCATCAGCTCGCATAGGATGGAAAAATTGATAAAAAAGGGCCACCATGGAGTTATAACCCAATTTAATGCCATCCAGGCCTTCGAACCCACTTCTCTTCATATTCATCCTGAGATGCAATAGATCTTAAACAACCATCTGCCAATCTTTGACAAACCCCATGAGCTCCCACCCTCGAGAGGGGAACATGATCATAGCATTACTTTGGTCCCAAGGGCACAACCACCAAATTTGCGCCCATATAGATATCCGTTCACCCAAAAGAATGAAATTGAAAAAATCATCAAGGAACTCTTGGAAGCAGGCATCATTCGTCCTAGCATTAGTCCTTATTCATCACCTGTGGCCATGGTGCTCAAGAAAGATGGGGAATGGCATATGTGTCCAGACGTTAGGTCCCTCAACAAGTTGACAGTCAAAGATAAATTTCCCATCCCAGTTGATGATGATTTGCTGGATGAACTAAATAGGGCTCAATTCTCTACTAAACTCGACCTTCACTCGGGCTATCACCAAATTCGCATGAAATAACACCATTATTTGTAATGCCCCATCCACTTTTTAGAGCCTCATGAGCCACCTGCTCAAACCATATCTCCGAAAATTTGTCCTTGTTTACATTGATGAAATCCTCATCTATAGCCGCACCTGGGCCAGACATCTTTAGCATGTAGATCTGCTTTTACAACTACTCCGGAAGCATAAATTATTTGTCAAGATGTCCAAGTGATCTTTTGGCATGGAAGAAGTTTAGTATTTGGGCCACATTGTGGGGTGTGAAGGTGTCAGGGTGGACCCCAAAAAGATCTAAGCAATGCAGGCTTGACCTCAACCAAAGACCTTGAAGAGCTTGAGAGGATTTTTAGTCTCATAGGCTACTATCGCAAATTTGTTCGCAATTATGGTTGCATTGCTAGACCCCTCACTCACCTCCTCAAGAAAAAATTATTTCTCTAGAATGATGAAGTGCAACAAGCATTTATAGCTCTCAAACATGCCATGTGTTCCACTCCCGTATTAGCGCTGCCCGACTTCACCAAATCTTTTGTGATTTAATATGATGCTTCAGGTACAATTATTGGGGCGGTCTTAATGCAGGAAGGTCGACCCTTGGCCTTCACTAGCCAACAATTAAGTGGGACAAATCTGGGACAATCTACCTATGAGAAGGAGATGATGGCCATCTTACATGTAGTAGATACATGGTGACCTTACTTATTGGGGCGGCGTTTCCAAATCCACACAGACCATCAAAGCCTTAAATATTTTTTGGAGCAATGCCTATCCTCACCACAACAAAATAAATGGCTCATCAAAATGCTGGGATATGATTATGAGATAATTTACAAGAAAGGGCACGAAAATGTCATAGCAGATGCGTTATCACACCAATTTGAGGAGGAAAGCACCTTTCTCGCAATCTCCCTTCCCATTCCAAAATGGATTGAAGAGGCTCGCAAGGAATGGTTTTCACATCCTTTGCTCTCCCAACTCATTAATAAATTGCAAGCAGATCCAAATTCCACAACAGGCTATGCTTGGTAGGATGAGATTCTTCACTACAAGGACAGAGTCGTGATATCACCAACATCCACCCTCAAAAATCACATTTTGGCGTAGTTGCACTCATCTCCCACTGCAGGCCATTCAGGCTTTCAGAGGACTTATGCTCGCACTCGACGTTCATTCTTTTAGACAGGCATGAAAAAGGACATTTATGACTTTTGTAACTGAGTGCGAGCATGCCAATGCCATAAAGGAGAAATAGTCAAATCCCCAAGCACATTACAGCCATTCCCCATCCCGGCCTCAATCTGGACAGAGGTTTCTATGGACTTCATTACGGGTCTTCCGAAGTTAGGCAACAAGTCAGTCATCATGGTGGTTGTGGATAGACTTTCTAAGTATGCTCATTTTTGCACCCTACCCCACCCTTTTACACTGACTTTGGCAGCTCAATCTTTCATGGACCAAATCTTCAAATTGCATGGCATGCCCACTTCCATTGTGTTTGATCGTGACTCGATCTTCACCAGTAACTTTTGGCAGGAACTCTTCAAGCTACAAGGTACCCAACTACAACTTAGTACTTCCTATCATCCCCAAACTGATTATCAAACTGAGGCAGTCAATAAATGTCTGGAGACCTACCTTAGGTGTTTCACTTCAGAAAAGAAACATCTATGGGTACAGTGGTTACCTCTAGCCGAATGGTGGTATAACACCAACTATCATGCCACCACCAAAATGATTCCATACGAAGCAGTTTATGGTAAACTCTCTCCTTCACCTACTTCTTATATCAAGGGATGCTCAAAGGTACAAGCAGTGGATCAACTCCCACAAAATCGTACAACCATGCTGGCCCACCTCAGAGAGAATCTCCATCAAGCTCAAAACCGCATGAAGCAACAGGAAAATCAACATCATTCAAAACTCCAATTTCAAGAAGGGGATCAGGTATTTTTGAGGTTGCAACCATATAAGAAAACATCAATCAAAGACAAGGGTTGTCAGAAATTATCTCCAAAATTATACGAACCGTATCAAGTACTTCAACGCAGCGGAGAAGTCACTTACAAGATAGCTTTTCCACCCACTACAAAAATCCATCCAGTATTCCATGTCTCATGCCTCAAGAAAGTGATTGGGAACCATTACCGAATTCAAACCAGTCTACTTGAATTGGATGAAGAAGGGTCAATCTGGATCCAACCTAAACAGGTTCTTGACATGCGAGAACGGCACCTGCACAACCGAACGATCAAGGAAGTCCTTGTCAAGTGGAAAGACACCTCTCCGGAAGATATGACCTGGGAACCAGCCACTATCCTTCAACAGTTTTCGCAGCTTCAGCCTTAAGGACAAGGATATTCTTATGGGGGAGGGCATGTTAGGGTCCAACCCTACCCCCTTAGTTATGTAACAGGATCGAGTCATAGTTATAGTTAAGTAAAGAGTCAATAAAGCCCATATTAATAATTGTAAGTGGTTGACCCGCATTTAATGAAGGGACCACTGTTAGTTGCAAATGGGCCATGGTATTAGATAGATGGTATTAATAAGAACCATGGTATTGACCCATGGTATTGCATGTATGAATCCTATATAAAGGATAAAGACTCCCTTCGAGGAGCATCGTGTCTTATTTTGTAATTGAGCCTAGCTCTATTAGAGGTTCCCCCTCAAAGAGGCAAGTGAACACTGCTTTCCTTTCTGAATAATAAAATACTTGCTATTATTTCTTATTGTTCTGTGTTCTGGGTATATTTCTTTGCATATTTGGTATTCTGGGTATCTTCTTGCAGGTCAAGAGCATAACACATGACCTGTAGCTTATATGTTTACTATTTGCTAGACGAAATGTCTATCTAGTATTAGGAATGTCTAGGTCAAGATCTTTCTCAAACTTTGCTTGTTTAGCATTTTTATCATCATTGTCATGATTCTAGAAAGTTTGAGGCAGTTATCGGTAGTGATTTGGAGACTAGCATGAAAAAGTGGCATAGATATCGCAATTGCATGCACTGAATAGGGAAATTTGGGTCATAACTGCATGGAGACAGGCCTATGGGTGTGGTTATAGCCTCCCAACCACATGCATGAAGTGTTATGGGTATGGTTGGGGGCTAAACCTAGTGGAAAATAGTTTCGGCTCAAGGATTGATCCCCTGGGGTAGTTGGTAGGCTCTTGAGTGATCTGTAGTCTCTAAGAAATGTTAGTTTACTTCCAGTTTGTAGGCCCCACTTCCATAACTATAACTTAGAGGTTAGTTCATATCATAGTGATAGTTAGCTCATATTTACCCTGGAGAGCTTGTAAAATAAGTTAAATGTGGGAGGGGTGGTTACAGTATTATTTTCCAGGAAGTTCCAAGGGGACTTGAGTTTGAAATTCCAGGGTGATGAGGCATCAGGACATAATGGAGAGCACAAGTGGAAAATTGAGTGGACTACAATAATCTCAAGAGGAATTGTGCAAGTGAGACCACACAAACACATTGCCCCAATAATTTTCTCGTTGGCGTAAATCATTAGAGTAGGGACCCACCCTAGAAGTTATAACCTCAAGATGTTTGAAGGTACTCCATTGTAAAAGGCCAGGGTAATGGGCCTGAGGTCAAAAATTTCATTGCATTTAATGTTTCTATCAAGTGTTGAAAGGGGCACCCAAGAGTTAGTTTTAAGGAATTTTCATGTGTTAAGTGACTGAGGGCCTAAGGGATTATTGTAATAAAAATGTGTTTTGTGGATTTCAAAGGGGCCTTCAGGTTGTTTGATGAAAAGTGTAATGTGTGCATATAAAAGGACTTAAGAGCTAAGGGCCTAACTTAAAGAACCGTGGGCACATGTTTAAAGGCTTAAACAGGTTAGCAGCTTTGGAACTATGTGCTATATTTGGAAACCATGAAAAACGTAACAGCTCCCATAGTCGTGGTTAATGAGGCTTGAACGGGTCGGCAACTAATTTTGATAAAATTGGTCGAAAGTGTATATGTGATATTGGATTACTAATCTTTGGCATAGTTGCAGTTAATGGAGTCATGGAGAAAAACAGAAGAAGGAGGCTATACGGACCACGATTTTCAAAATAGCAAGAAGGTCACAGCTCTTGTTCATTTATACTGATGGAGTAGAACTAGTGTTGCTGCTCAAATTGCCCTGGTAACTGAGGACAACCTAAGACCACATCACTGAGGATCCTAGATCATCCCGCTCTAGGTGAAAAGAGCTGACCTCAATTTCACCATAGGGGGTATTCCCTAATAATAATGTAAATTAAATAGTCATTGTAGAATAATGTAAATTAAATATACTTTATAATCAAACAAATAGATAGGCCAGATTATTAAATAACGAGTATTTTAATTAAATAATGTTTTTTAGGAAATAGAGGTGGTATGCATATATAACATGTGATTTATTTTTTAAAATAAAATGTCATTATGACTAAGTGAAGTTTAAATTAATATATCATATTTCTCACAAAACATAAGGATTAGTAAAAATAAAAAATTAAAACAAAATGAAAAGATAAAAGTTAGGGAAAATTGGTTTAAATGCATTTAGTAGAAATGTTGTAGTTCAAACAATATGGCATCAAATGTTATTATTATTTATCCTGCAACAAAACAATTAAATATTTTGTCGATTTAATTTTTCTAAATAGCAAATATTGGAAAAGCTAAATCAATTTTATTGTGTGGGAGATTAACCAATCTAATCATGTCAAAGCATTGCTAATCACCACATATTACCAGTAAAATGAAGAAATGAAAAATAATTTAACAATAAAAAATAAAATAAGAGGATTGATTTTATAGTATTTAAATTTAAGTGCAAATAAAACCCTAAATAACATGTATTGTTAGAGTTTCATTCTGCAACCAATAAATTCAAATATAATAAAAAAAACTATAAATAAAAAGTATTAAAGTATTTAAAAAATTATTGCGTGTAATATTATTGAATAATCATGTTATATCAAGAATCTACACAATGAATTAGTAAATAAAACCTAACATAAAAATAATGCATATAAAGAAAACCAAGAAATGGATATTATTAAATAAAACCCTCATAGTCACAATAAATAACACCATTGTAACATGTACATGATGGCCTTAAAAAGAATAAGTTTTCATCTTTGATGCACCACCATCCTTCAATATGCTCAAAAAAAGTCTATGGAACAATCTTCTACCGACTCTTTTGAATGTCTAGAAGTTCATTTTATTTTTAATTCTTGTAACTTCTAGTAAAATTACATTAATAATTATAATTTTGATTAACTATAATACATACTTCATTATTTAAATAAATCCCCGCTCGAATTCTCCACATTAAAATCCTTTGAATACTATTTCCGCATTAAAAGAAAAATATAAATTAATTCACTAATATAACAATTATAATAAATGAAATTAAAATATAACTCACTTTTTCATAATGTTCTCCTCATTATCTCCAGTATATTATTAATGAAATTTAGTTTTTACCTTAGGTGAGACTCAGTCAAATTTTCCCACTATATAAAACATTAGGTTATAAAATATGTATTTCACATGCACTTATTCTCCATAAATACAAGATAAAATCAAAAATATTAAATTGAATGTAATTTTCCCTTTTAAATGCTTGCATTTCTACAAAATTTGCCATCAAATCTCAACACTCCTCGCATAATCTTGCACAATCTTCATTCGCCCATTAAAAACAAAATTATGAATCCAAACAAATATTGGAATATATATACATTTCAGTTTCAAATTAAAATTAAAAT
>APFE030648783.1:216048-229905 GCA_000404065.3 Pinus taeda | reverse complement strand
TTTTCGGTCCATGGTTTTGGACGCGATGGTTTTTCGGTCCATGGTATTGGATGCTTCGGCATGTATAAATATGTATTGTAACATTGAAAGGAAAATAATGAAAACTCAAGCTGGTAGTCCCGATTTTGGGATCCAGTGGGAAATCTCTGTGTATATGTGTTTTATGTGTTATGCTCTCTTATTTTTATTTTTCCAGTGATTTAGAATTCGTATGCAGGTAATTTCTGTACAGGGTTAAAACCTACAAACAAGACTGGGGACTTGAGGCTGTTGTGCAAATTACTTCATACACATTCCATGACAACCTGTACTAAAAACTTTCAAATATAATCTGAGCTCCCATATCCCTCTCAAGGAATTATAAGTTTTTCTCCAGCATAGATGGTGTCATCAGTGTACTTATTTGCAGCTTTTATTTGATCAACTGAAACCTACACTCAACCAAGGAAGCAGAATCAGTTACACAAGTCTTATACAATGGATAGAAGGGAACAACATGACAACTTAGTTTCACATGCATTCAAAAATTTGAACAACAACTACGCTAAGAAATGCTCTACAATAAGGTGGGACAAAGAATAAAGATACTTGATAAATAGAGTCAGACCACTCACCAAAATACAAGAGTTCAATACAACGATAAAGCTTATTAATAAACGCAGGGTAGCATTTTCATGCAGGGCACACCAATCACCCATTTGCTACATGAGTTTCCAAAGCATCACCGGACTCTGGCATGATTAGCATTCAACTTGGATTTTACGAGATAGTAAAGATACATGGACAGGGTATCTCTAGAACATGACATCATGCGCCTGAGTAACAAATCTAAAAGAAATCTGTATAAACAAAACAAATACATTTCCAACTAGCTTATCACATATTTCCTTAAAATTTGTGATAGATAACCTACCATAAACAATCCAAAACTCAAACTGGTCTGGACGATCTCTTATATCTAAACAAGACTAGGGACTTGAGGCTGTTGTGCAAATTACTGCATACACATTCCATGACAACCTGTACTACAAACTTTCAAATATAATCTGAGCTCCCATATCCCTCTCAAGGAATTATAAGATTTTCTCTAGCATAGATGGTGTCATCAGTGTACTTATTTGCAGCTTTTATTTGATCAACTGAAACCTGCACTCAACCAAGGAAACAGAAACCTCGTTATATACTGCTCTAGCCAACTGAATCCTCTATTTTTGTCCTCCACTCATATTCAATCCTCTCTCCCCAATCTTCGTCATATCTCCATGGGCAAAACTCTCTATATCCTTGTCTAATGCACAAGCTTTTATTGCCTTCTTATATTGAATTTTGCCCATTGGTTTCCCATAGAGTATGTTATCTCTGACAGTACCACTCTGAATCCAAGTTGTTTGTGCCACGTAGGCAACATTGCCATATACTTCAACTTTCACGTAGTCCAATCAAAAAGTTTATGGAAGAATTTATGTATATAGAAAGCAAAAAAGTTGCGTCTACAATCTTGTTGAACTATGAAATGGTTACTTTTTCTCAAGAAGAGTAGTTAATGTTCAACTTACATCTCCTGAAATTTTTGGGATTTCTCCAAGAATTGTATAGCAGAGTAGATTTCCCTGATCCCACTGAGCCACAAATTGCTACCTTTTCTCCAGTTTTAATGTGCAGATTTATTCCCTTCAATATTGGCTTTGCCAATGAAGATTATGGAAATAAAAAGTAGTGGTGGAAATGGCCCAGGTTTATCTATCAGGCAAGCCAAATAAAAGGTACTGGTGGACATTGCTCAATAGAGAACAAGTTTATCTATGGTACAAGTGAAATAAAATGTATTGTCCAATAGAGGACAAGTTTATCCATGGTACAAGTGAAATAAAATGTATGTACTGGTAATAGAGGACCAGATGCAGTCATTTCACTCCTTGACATTGAAGGATGTAAACATTCTATAGTTTAACTCTTAGAAAATATAGATTCAATCATTCAATTCCAAAGAAAATTGCAGAGATTGATTTACAAATATTTGATTAAACATGGAGAGACCTTTCCCGATAGTAGGAAGCATGAGGATGGGCAGCTAGAAGGTGCCCGCCTTTATCTATATAGATACTGTTTTGGGCCAGTGTGAGCTCGGGCAACTTTTGCGCAAGGATATGGAAAAGGCCAAGAAGGTGACGATGCTTCTCACTGCACCTGATATAGATGTGGGGAGAGCCTTAAAATTGAAAAGCATAGTCTATGCTATCAAAGGCCTTTCTATACAGATGCTATGCATCTTTTGGGGAGATATCTATATGCTGGATTCCACAAGGAAAACCAACTAAATTCTACCCAATTGAATAAGATGTTCAGTCATATGGCAGAATTCCAAAACTTACTGCTCTAGCCAACTCAATCCTCTGTTTTTGTCCTCCACTCATATTCAATCCTCTCTCCCCAATCTCCATCATATCTCCATGAGCAAAACTCTCTATATCCTTGTCTAATGCACAAGCTTTTATTGCCTTCTTGTATTGAATTTTGTCCATTGGTTTCCCATAGAGTATGTTCTCTGACACTACCACTCTGAATCCAAGTTGTTTGTGCCACGTAGGCAACATTGCCATATACTTCAACCTGCACGTAGTCCAATCAAAAAGTTTATGGAAGAATTTATGTATATAGAAGGCAAAAAAGCTGCGTCTACAATCTTGTTGAACTATGAAATGGTTACTTTTGCTCAAGAAGAGTAGTTAATGTTCAACTTACATCTCCTGAATTTTTTGGGATTTCTCCATGAATTGTATATAGCAGAGCAGATTTCCCTAATCCCACTGAGCCACGAATTTCTACCTTTTCTCCAGTTTTAATGTGCAGATTTATTCCCTTCAATATTGGCTTTATCAATGAAGATTCTGGAAATAAAAAGTAGTGCTGGAGATTGCCCAGGTTTATCTATCAGGCAAGCCAAATAAAAATTACTGGTGGACATTGCTCAATAGAGGACAAGTTTATCTATGGTACAAGTGAAATAAAATGCATTGCCCAATAGGGGACAAGTTTATCCATGGTACAAGTGAAATAAAATGTATGTACTAGTAATAGAGGACCAGATGCAGTCGTTTCACTCCTTGACATTGAAGGATGTAAACATTCTATAGTTTAACTCTTAGAAAATATAGATTCAATCATTCAATTCCAAAGAAAATAGAGTTGTAGAGATTGATTTACAAATATTTGATTAAACATGGAGAGACCTTTCCCGATATTAGGAAGCATGAGGATGGGCAACTAGAAGGTGCCCACCTTTATTTACATAGATAATGTTTTGGGCCAGCGTGAGCTTGGGAAGCTTTTGCACAAGGATATGGAAAAGGCCAAGAAGGTGACGATGCTTCTCACTGCACCTGATATAGATGTGGGGAGAGCCTTAAAAGTGAAAAGCATAGTCTATGCTATAAAAGGCCTTTCTATAGAGACGCTATGCATCTTTTGGGGAGATATCTATATGCTAGAATCCACACTCTTCATAATCCATTGAATATAAGACATCTTATTCAAATGTATGAGATGGCTTCTGAAAAATTGTTCTTACCAACTTGTTGTGCAGTCTCAGAATCCGGCTTGGTCAAAGCGATGAGTGAATTTTTTGTAAAAGTATCTGTATACTTCAGTAACTCATCTGCAGCCTCTTTTTTCGCAGCATCCTGTTTAATGGCAAGAAAGTTATAGAGCATAGAATCTGGCAGTAAAGCTAGACAATAATTCCTAAAGGTATTACAGCTCACGTTCCAACCCTACCCTGCTTCCCTGAAAAAGTCTCTAACGGCTTCAACATTATAAACTAAAATTGACAAATACAAAGTGTCTGACCATTGAGACACTTTGATTTAGCTAATGACCTAAATTAACAATATTTAGGTAGGGTAACACATACCGTGGGAAAAAGTTTAGGTCCTTCAAAATTTTTCTCGAGATACTCAAGTAAATCCAGACTCTCTCCTGTGACCTTGCCACTGTGCTTAAGAGAAGGAACCTGGAAAATTGAAAATAGTGAGTTATTTGCGAGTTCCGCTCTATATCTTGTAGACATTTGGCCCTTTTGTAACATTTTACATTTGGCACTTCTATTTTTGCACGTTCCTTGCTTGAAAGATTAGTGATGATCACACAAAAACACACAAGAAATAGATCTTCCTAGCTGACTAGGAATGTTAAAAGGCAATCCCAAATCTGTGTTGGTCTTTCTTATTCCATGCCCAAATTGTAAAAGGCTAAAACAGTGATGATAAAAAACTCATTGCAGCCTCTCAAGCAACAGTGAGAGGATGGCTCATAAACTTGGAGTAGCATTTGAACTCTAAGCTTCAAACCTATCAGGACACAGTGAGAAGTGTGTGGATCTTAAGCTTGGAGTTGCATCTGAACCCTAAGAAACAATATGTTATCTCATAAATCACTTATTAATTCAAGTTGCATCTAACGACATACTAATTTGTAGCCAGCACAATGCACATATATTAAAAGATTTGGGTTTGTGGCAAGATAGACCCCAAATTTGGTAAGGTAATAACCTTATCCAGCTCATGCAATAACCCTATGATCCCCACCCCAATTTACTTGGTCATAGATCAAATCTACTGAGCCAAACAAAATACTCTATCAATTAACAAAAGGTTGACTGCTTGTTAATGTGCAAGCGTGTTCCCTTTTACCTGAGCTAAGGTAAAACGAGGACCAACCCATCTAATTTTCTTTTGCATCTACTTGGATCAAGATAAGAAACTAATAACAAAGTTTTTACACTACAGGCCCTAATTACATAGCAATTAAACCATGACCCAAATAGTGGATCCAACTGCCCTTGAGTAACTAAAAGAAAAATAAAATCAGATAAACATAGAAACAAGAGCCAACCTTGTTCAGAGGATAAACTAATAACAAAGTTTTGACACTACAGGCCCACTTATTAATTCAAGTTGCATCTGACAACATACTAATTTGTAGCCAGCACAGTGCACATATATTAAAAGATTTGGGTTTGTAGCAAGATAGAACCCAAATTTGGTAAGGTAATAATGTTATCCAGCTCATGCAATAACCCTATGATACCCACCCCAATTTACTTGGTCATAGATCAAATCTACTGAGCCAAACATAATACTTTATCAATTAACAAAAGGTTGACTGCTTGTTAATGTGCAAGCGTGTTCCCTTTTACCTGAGCTAAGGTAAAACGAGGACCAACCCATCTAATTTCTCTTTTGCATCTACTTGGATCAAGATAAGAAACTAATAACAAAGTTTTTACACTACAAGCCCTAATTACATAGCAATTAAACCATGACCCAAATAGCGGATCCAACTGCCCTTGAGTAACTAAAAGAAAAATAAAATCAGATAAACATAGAAACAAGAGCCAACCTTGTTCAGAGGATAAACTAATAACAAAGTTTTTACACTACAGGCCCTAATTACATAGAAATCAAACGATGACCCAAATAGCGGTTCCAACTGCCCTTGAGTAACTAAAAGAAAAATAAAATTAGATAAACATAGAAACAAGAGCCAACCTTGTTCGGAGGATAAACTTTCTCCTTGTACCATGCTGGTCTGTCTTGCAAATCAATCGTAACTATCTGAATCTCACTAAGACCCTACATTTTATTTTCAATCGTTTTAGTCATTGCATAATTGTATCTTATATCAATAGAAGAACTACCCACACAAAATAGGGGACCAGCATGATAAAAACCTTGATGTTCCTGGCACTCCAAACTTGCTGGGCATATGGGCATGTCACACTGATATATAATCTGCAAACCCCAGATCAATTTCAGTATTTAATCGCTAAACAGAGTATGACACTATACACATTCCAACAGAAAGTGATGATTTAGATACAGTAACGATACAAATTTAGCTTCCCACCTGGTCGTTCCTTTCTGTCTGCTTATGAACAGACTAATTTTATTTAACCCACCAATGTAAAAGATTTAAACATTACCGAAAGAGAAGGTGGCTGCATCTGATTCTCCTCTCTTCCTTACTGTATTTTTTATGTTATTTGTAATTTTAAAAAATGATGGAAATGACTATGGCGTTATGCATGCCACGTCTGTTATTGAGTTTCGAGGGGTCACTTTCTTCACTACTACAATTGGAATCAACCTCGAATGTCTTAATCGATTCTCGGTAACAACCTGTTCTGCAAACTAGACAAGTCGCTCTCCATTGCTGAATGGAAGCTTTCGTTTTCCGCCGAACGGGAGGAACTCCACGCTTTTCTGCTTCAACATGCCATTGGAAAAATTCATCAGTAGCTTCACGTTTGCCTCGCTCGGATCGTCTGTGTCGCCAATGCATTTGTTCGTGAATCCGTTCCCCTGTAAAATAAACAACCAAGGCCTTGTTCAGTAAATGGAAAAATGCGCATAAATGAAAAATAACACGAGACGACTGTCGATTTTCATGTTACTTGAATCTTGACATAATTGCGCCAGCTTAGCCCGAATGCCATGCTCATGGCGTGATCGACATTGTCGGAAATTCCATCTTGGACGATTTTAACGACAGGCTTAGCCCACTGGCCGGCGCCCCATCTCTTCACCTTCTCGTAATCGTAAGCCCGATCGAAATGCCCCATTCCCACGGAGAGCACCAGCAAATATTCCACGCATCGCACACTTCCAAGGAAATTGATTGTGCTTCAAAGTAAATGGGAGCTGAACGGTTCAGAGGGAGGATTGATCGACGGTTCAAGTTTTTGTAATCGTCTAACATTTAATCGTACGATGTCCAAGGATGACAGGTAGGCAAAGAGGGGGATGGGTTTCAGAGGGAAATGCCTTACGGCGTAATTATGCAATAATTTTTTTACAAAGATTCCAAGTGGCCTCTCTATAGTGCCATGATTAACAAGATTTGACTTCTAAAGAGGACTATGTTTCAAAATCAAAATTATAAATTTTAAGCTTTGGATGTAATAAGGTAGCCCATTATCGACTTTTAACACTATGGCATAATGATCAATTAGATATGTTTGATTGTGAGCTCGATATGAGGCTTGCTTAAGCCTTTATTACAATCAACTCCTCTTCTATGAAATAATTTCACCAAATCTCATAAACAAATGCCCATCAAAAGTGTTGTTTATGTTTCCTATAATATTTTTTCTGATTTTTCTCCACATACTCAACCAATATCTCCTTTAATTGTAATTGGTTTCTCTTTGGTTTACTCAAATAATTGGAGCTTGTTTAGATGCTTTACTAATAACTATAAAACACTAACAAGCTCATGTATGGCCGGATGGTTAGAATGATGTCTTTTTGCGCAAAATAAACAAAGTTACCAATGTCACAAGAACTCGACCAAGTTCTTGTTTTTTCAAAGGTACATCTAGTCTTGATTTTCATGTTGATTTTGGAAAGTGGTGATGCATATCACTTTTTTTATTTTAGGGTTAAAAGTTCAACAATTTTCAATCGTGGCATTAATTTTTTTTATCATGATTACAAAAGACATGAAAAAAACACTTTGAAATGAAAAAGTGATAATGCCACATCACACAAATTTTTAAGGTTAAATTTCAAGCGTTTTTGAACCATGACATTAAATAAAAAATATCATGACTATGGAAAACCGACAAAACCAACAAGAAATTTGTCTACTTTTCAATATATAATATATAAAATATAATATAGTATATATATATATATATATAATATAATAATTTTTTAATTTATTTTTTGAGATTTAAATTAATAATATACTTTCATGATTAACATCAAAAAATAAAAATAAAAACATATGCAATAATAATATTACAATGATTTCATTTAATTATTAATAGATATTATGTAATAATTTAGATTAAAAATTATAAATAATATATTTCCCTATAAAAAAAATACTTGTGTTATTTTGAAAATTCATTTCCCATCCTCAACATTGCAGTTTTTCTGGTCAATTTTCTTTTGAAAAAAAGCACACTTTAAAGTACCGAATTCAATAAATAATAAATAAATAACCGCCTAAAAAACTCTTCAAAATTCAAAATTTAGAGTGATCTTTTATACACAACTTATTTTCGTAAAATTTCAAACCAGCATAAATTTATGAACCTTTCACGGACAAAATTTTGCAAATTAGACCAAAAACTTATCATTTTAATAGGAAATTACATTATTTTTTTATTGAATATTATTTTGTATAAGTTTTTAAATTTTAATTTATTTATTTTTTCAATGATGTTGGTCAGTTTAACTCTAAGAGAGGAAATTCGACTCCGTACCCTCCCAATTGATAAGATATTTAACAACAAAACTCAACCAATTGAGTTATTCCTTAAATCTATAATTATCTATAATATCATTCATATATATAATCAAAATATCTGAATCCTATAAAATAGCTTTAACATTTTGAGTTTTGGTTTCTAATTTTTTATGAAGGAAAAAAATTACTCATTATTGTTCGCTGCTAAATTGCTCTTTATGATTTCATTCTCCATAACTTTTGTTTTGCAGCGTCAATCATTGTCACTACTTGTTATGCCAATAGGCATCCCCCCTATCAGAATCAACAAATTAATCATTTTCTTAATTAATTTTTTTGATGGGATGTCATGAATTCAAAGATGCTGGTATATTCTTGTAGTCTCCACTAGATCAATGACTGAAATTAAAAGCCATAACTTCTTTGCATATCTAAAAGAGGTGTTTAAACCTTAAATTAATTTTTACTAAATAAGATTAAGATTTAAATTTTACTGTAACTCTCATTTATCTTAACTTATAACTTATAAAGATTAACAAAAATAATATTAAAAAAAAAATAAAATAAATATGAAACAATATAGAATGGAACATTTTTCTTTTCATATACTCAATTTGGCAACATGCTGTTATCCCATCATTTAATCATGAAACTTGAATATTGGCATTCTCACCATTCCTCCTCCCCCTTCGTATGAAGATGTATACAGATACCTCGGCAGGCACACTCCTCCCCGCCGTTCTCTGAATGCTTTCCAAAGTTGCAGGGACGGATCGTCGGCATTTACTCAACCTGCGTAGCTGGACGCCATGAACGAATCACTGCGGAGCTATAGGTAAATAACTAGGGTTTAGTTTTAGCCGGTTTTTTCATTATTGTTTTGACCTAATGGGTTACCATTTGTGACTGTTTTTTGGTTTCTTCTCCAACGCAGGATGTAATTCCATTCAGAGGTGCACTTGTCCTCTCTGCAGATGTCCCACATTCTAAACACAGTACGTTTGGAGATGCTCTATCATCAACAATATGAAGTCTGGTTTTCTGGTAATTGTTACTGTAACTCTATGCCGCTGGTCAAATCAAATGAAACTAAAAAAGGCCATTGTGAAAAGGCTTGGCGTAGATTTAAGAACATTTAAGGTTGGATCTGGACAATTTTTTCAATTGTAGTTTTTCATTATTCAGTGAATCACTTTACAATTTTGTGGGTAATTTGATTATTTATATTTAATTTCTTTGTTTCCATGCTGTCAAACTTGTCTGCCGCATAAAATGTCGTATCATTATCACAAATTTCACTCGCCCGTGAGCGTTATTATTTTCATTTAACCATCAATGGTGTAGTCTACATCGGAACTGATTTCATGGACCATTTTCAGTAGAAAGCCGCCATTAGTCCTTTGAGGATTCTCATAATGAATTTGTCCTTTGATATTGCTTTACTTTTGACTTTAATTTTGTGCGCTGAATTTAATGTTTACTATAAAAAGTACAATGAGTAAATTTATCTTTCTATAATCTAAATACCTCATATTTTTGACTTCTTAATGGGATCGCACATCATTCTTAATTACTTAATTTATAAGATGATTTATGATCCTTTCTTCAAACAACTAGGCTTTTTCCGTTCCATATCCTTTCCAAAACTTTATATTGCATTCTCGGTCTCAAAGTTGAGGACGCTGTCCAATCTAGAATTCGAAGGCAGTAGTCACCATGCATGAACAAATAACTATGAACATAATTCCAGCATTAAATTTTGACAGAACCTTCACATTAACTCTTCTGGTGTCGGATGTATGGAAAAAAGATTTTTCCTTTTGCGGTATCAAGCTGATGTAGTAGAATAGTCCGCATCGCAGTACACTGAGAAATTTTTTTTCTTCTACGTATGAGTGTGTATGATGAAAAAATGTTAATCATTAATACTCATTTTGTAACTACTAATATCATTTTTCATTACTATATTATACCATTTTTCATTACTATATTATATCTGAAAATAAATCATTCGGAATCAAATGGAAATCACTATAAGACTTGAATGCGCAACCGACTACATAAGAAAACATCAGTAAGAGTAGGGTGTATTATCAATGCAACAAAATTAAACAACTGTGTGATTGATAAATGATTTTAAATCATGTTAACAAAATATATAAAAAAACTTTCGCATCCTATCACATTACATGGCATAAAAATTGCTCTTTTCCAAAGTTTAAAATTTTAAATTATTACTCAGTATAAAAGGGAGAGGGTAAAAAGAGTTATTTTTTTACAGTGAAGGTTTGTTACAAACTTTTACTCAAAAATATCTTATAGTGTAATGGATCTAAAAAAATTTAAATCAAATGGTTGATCTCACTAAAACTTAAAACTCCGAAAAATATATAATAATAATAATAAAACAACATATTACTATAATATCAAGATCTTTGTAGGAAGTATCAATCTTGATTGCACCCATCTCACCTACCATGCCCAGCACCCAGTAGAAAATAATATATTTTATGTAAGTGCTATTAAATTTTGATGTAAACAATAATTAGTTATTAGGTCAATGTCTTTTTATTTTATTCCGTTATGTTATATACGAACGATGTGATATTGGGTATATAAAAAATAATTAACTAGATGCATGATATTTATTGCTTTCTCACACATCAATTCTGTCGCAATCTTCTCTGTGCCCATTACATTCTGCATCTAGTCTAAATGAGGCTATGGCTTTGATGCAGAGGTTTTGTTCCACTACATCCTGATCATCGTTCTTCTTACATGCTAAATTTTTAATGATGTAAATGAAGAGATTTAATGCTAGATTTTAGACATAATTGATATCGATAATAAGATTGTCTTTCTGATTAAGGGAAGAGTCACTAAAATACTGCTAGCTTTAAATAATTTTCGCAGGTCAATGAGAAAGATTATGATACCGCTGAACCAATGTTATTGGTTCTTTACACAGTAATTACATAGTACCAAGTTTAATTGATGTATTAAAGAAGGCGCCATGATGCAGATGGCTGATAAGTGAATGCACATCCTTGATGCAGTCCGAAAGATACCTAAACGGATGCTATGATCTAGAATGTCCAGGATTTGTGGCAGCTGATGGCACTGACATTCGACCCAGCGTTACACAAATGGGGCCGTTATAGGAGATTGGAGGGGAACAGGATGAGTTTTCTCTAATGCTTGACCTCGTAAGCAATGTGCATTTTGATGTGTCAATTTTCTGCCAAATAAAAGCTAAATAAGTAAAATATTATTGGATGCACAACGAATGACACAAGACGCAGGTCTAGTATGGGATTTATTTTTCAACGGTGAGAATATAGGTCATTGGCCTGCCTCATTGTTCAATCGGCTTGCTCATGGCACGACTAACTTCGATGCTGGAGGGGAAGTTTGTCATGACTCAGCTCCCCCGGTGACCATGACTAAGACGCAGATGGGTAGCGGCCGCTTTGCTGCGGAAGAAGATGGTTTTGCCGCATATACGAGGGCCATACAATTGTTTGATCAAACGGGGGCTAAGTTTCATCCCGAATATGACGTTATTGTAGACAAGCCCAAAAAATGGAAGAAGTTTGCCAGCTTCTGCAAGGCGGCTCAGGCTCTGGCCAGATATCGTCCGGTCCACTCATGGGCCTTCGCATTATCCTCCGTAGTTGATCTGCTCCCGTAGATCCAACACTTTACATTGGTTTCGGGTTGCCAACACCCACAGGGTTTAACCACCCGATAAATTGGTTTTCCCACTCCGCTCGCTACTACGTGTCAAACACCAAGTGGAATCGGGTGCTTGCCCTCCGATACCACTTACCATTCTTAGTCTGCCCGATAATCCACTTACATTGTTTAAAAACCACTCCTACATGTTTTTGGCGTTTTCTTCAGGTTCTGTTCCTTCAGTTAATTACTGCAATGCGGATGCGATCCCGAATCTTCCACTCCTATCTTTACCTCTGCGGCGCTATTCAAGAAAATGTACCAGCTTATATGGTTCTTTTAATGGATGTTGTTTTTTCCTCTCAAAAAATTGTTCAATGGTTCGAGGAGGAGGAGCGGATTATTTCTGGAATGATGGGGTTCGACAGTTTATGGCCAAAGTTTGAAATATTGCTGAGCTTAAACTCTTTCGTGGGATTCCAAAAATCATTTTAATTTTGAGATTCTCATCTGCAATTTCGAGTGCCCTTGATTCTAAATTTTTATGTGGAAAAGGGTTTATGTCCATTTGGTTTTGAAATTGAATCTTGGAAGCATGGGATGATATATGTTTCCAATCTTGGAAATATGGGATGATATATGTTAAGGGATAAAATGTATTTATTTTTGAAAAATAATAAAGATTGAAATATAATTTTAAATTTTTTTTTTGTAATATTTTTCATATATACATTATATATCATAAAAAAAACAATTTCAACTATTATATTTTAAATTAATAGGAAAAAAATAATATTAATAGGTTATATAAATACCAAAATTTGTTTACCATGTTTATAAAAATTATAGATTGAAAAGTATCCTGTTTATAATATATTATTAGATCATGCCATAGAATATAAAAATAATTAAAGATCTTGTGTGACTATTAAATTATACATGTCCATATTTGTGAAATAGTAATTTTGAAGTTTACTTTTAAAAATTTATAGTTTCACTAAACATAAATTTTAGAATGTAAAGTGGGAAAGAACAATACAACATTATAAATATACATGGTTTTGAAAGAGTAGAAAAACATTAAAAAATTTGATGTAAATTGGAAAATAACAACACATCATAAATATATGGATTCCAAGTTGTAATTATAACACATAAAATTTTGAAATAGTATATTAATTTGATCTTTATTAAAGATAGAAATATTAAAATATGAAGTGTATATTAAAATTAATCAGAAAAAAATGGATATGTATCAAATTATCCATGTTCATTGTGAAACAACAAATTTTGAAATGTAATTGTAAAACTCATTTTTATTAAACATAGAAATTTTAAAATGTAACAACAAAACATCAATCAATAAATGATAAGTATCTATTTTTGAAAAATATTAAATATTAAAATATAATTCTAAAATTTATCTTTGTTGAACATTAAATTCTTAAAAAGTAAAGTAGATTAAATTTAATTTCAAAAATTATAGATATCAATACTAGTGAATGAGTAAGCTTTGAAATATATCTGTTAAATAATAATTTTTGAAATGCAATTCTAAACAAAAATCAAAATATAAAATAGATTAAAAGAATAAATTGAAAAAGATGATGAATATAATTAGAAGAATAAATTATGCATTCAATTATAAATCCCCAATATTAATATTCATAACATTCAATTAACAATATTAAAATTATTAATGACATTAACATTATTATTAAAAATAATATCATCAACATTTAATATTAAAAATAATATTAATAAAATATTAATATTAAGTTTTAATATTATTTATAAATGTTAGATATTAGGCTTTTGTGATCCATATTGGAAATGAGAGTGCCTTTCGGATTAATCACATTATTAGAATTTGATCGACATTTTGAAACAGCTAATGTGGATGAACCACATCTAGTATGGATGAACCAC
>APFE030648783.1:187770-202393 GCA_000404065.3 Pinus taeda | reverse complement strand
AGAGAGAGAGAGAGGAGGGAGGGATATGTAGATAGATTGAAGAAATAGAGTGTATGTTTTGGAGGTGATATAGAGAGGCAAATGGAGATAGAGATCTAGATGGAAAGTGAAGAGAGGAAAGAAGAGAGAGATGGAGAGAGGGAGGGAGGGACAAAGAGATTGATAGATATGAAGTGAAATAGCATGTGTGTTTCGGGGGTTGAGATAGAGTGGAAAATAAGGAGAGATGGAGGGAGCTATTGATATATATGGGGCGGGGGGGAAGAGGGAAGAATATTTCTTACACTAGATACATTGATTTCAGTGTAGACGGTGATTTATAATCCAATTTGATTTCTTGCAGTAGATGCATTGATTTTAGTGTAGTTGTTCATTTCTAATGATATTTGATTGCTTTCACTAGATGCATTAATTTCAATGTAGATGATTTCTAATCCTATTTGATTGCTTGCACTAAATGCATTGATTTCAATGTATATGTTTCTAATAATGTTTGATTGCTTGCACTAGATGCATTGATTTCAATGTAGATGGTGATTTCTAATCTTATTTGATTCCTTGCACTAAATGAATTTATTTCAATGTAGATGCGATTTCTAATCCTATTTGATTGCTTGCACTAGATGCATTGATTTCAATGTAGATGTTACTTTATAATCCTATTTGCTTACTTGCACTAAGTGCATTAATTTCAGTGTAGATGTTGGTTTATAATCCAATTTTCTTACGTGCACTAGATGAATTGATTTGACTATAAATGTTGATTTCTAATCTTATTTGATTTCTTTCTTTAGATGCAGTGATTTTAGTGTAAATGATGTTTTCTAATCTTATTTAATTGCTTGCATTAAATTTATTAATTTCAATGTATATGTCGATTTCTGTTCTGATGTAATTGGATGTATGATGGTACATTAATTTTAAAGTGATTGGATTAACATTGTGCATTGATTTCAGTGTAAGACAAAAAATTATTGACAATGTACATTGATTTTTGTGTTATAGTAATTCAACCTATTAATAATGGAGAGAAGGAGAGACAAGGAATGATGTTTACTACAATAGATTGAGCTAAAAATTTGAAAGGTTTATGGTTTAACATGTCCTTTTCATATAATCGATATGAAAATATGACAATCAATATGAAAAGATGACAAAAGTAAAAAGGGTGACAATAAGAATAACAGAAGAAAATAAATGAAGACTATTTGTAATTGACTATATTACTATTATTCACATTTTCTATCATTCAACACTATTACATTGTCCCTTTACATTCAAAATTCATATTTATCTTTTTTCATCATTAAAGCTATTATCATCACAACAAATTGGGGCAACTAAGCAAATTTAAAATTAAAATATACAGATTAATCTGAGACATATTAGCATATATATTTAAAATGATTATATTAATATTAGATGAATTTACGTATTATTGATCAAATTAATCATATGTTCATTAGATTTTCTTTAGCCGCACGTGACTGAAACCAACCTAGATCCATCTTAACTCTGGATATATCAAGCACTGAGAGGGATCAAATATCTCGAGGTACAAACCTTTCCTCAAGTTTTGCACTCAAAAAAGAGGTTTGCACCTCAAGAGATGTGATCCCTCTCATCACTTGATAGATCCAGAGTTAAGATGATTTATTTTAAAATTGAGGAAATTACAAATATTTTTGAAAGTAACTTTTCATTAAAATAATAATTCTTTACTTTCAGTTATATAAATTGATATAAAACTAGCTTGGATCTATCTTAATTTTAGATCTTAATTTTGGATTTACCAAAGGCAGAGTGGATCAAAACTCTTTTCACTTTAAAAAAGGTTTGTATATGAAGAGATTTTATGCCTCTGACACTTGGTAAATAGGAGTAATATGATTGAATTATTAATTATAATTATAATTATTAATTTTATATTTCACTTTACTTATTTTTATTTTTATTACCCCAACTTTATTTTCCTTAACATTTTTCACATTAAATTTATTTTACGGAGTTTCCTCAAATTAGATGTTAAAATTGATTTTCAAGTAAAATAAATTGGCTACATTTCTTAATATTAAAAGCTATTTTTAATTTTCCCCCATGTTGTAGACTAGTTTGTTGTAGAATTGGTTGTTAAGGCATTTCTTATGATGTTATTGGTTTAAACTTCAACTAGCTCAATGTACCACATGTGAGGAACTTTGGGTACACTTGGAGCTGATTGTGGTAGTGGATATAATCGATCCTTAAGTACAAACATGCTATAGTTGTCTATTCTTTCATATACAAAAAATAACAATAATAATAACAATCTGTTTTTATTTTATTTTATTGTATTACTTATTTATCAAAATTAGATTTTATTAAAAGCACATGATTTTATTGGAAGTAGCTTAGGTGATGGGAATAAAGGAAACTAATTTTATTGTAATCATTTTCTAAACTATATCTCCACTCAAATGCTCTCATAGAAAAACGTCTTGAGCCCACCCATCAAGCAATCCGTCCGATGTCCCATTCGTCGCCTTCTCTCACTCTTTAGACTACAAGAAGGATATCCTTATCTATGGGGGAATCCTTAAATATTGAGCTAAGCTAGGTCATTGATTAATGAAAGGAAGTTCCTTAACGAACACTAGTGATTTGACACTACTCACTCCGAAAGAAAAAGATTAGGGATAAGTGTGTGAATAGTCAAACAAACCATGAATTATTAACAAATTTTTAATTATTTTAATTACACAACTATGCTTATTCATGCAACCAAATTATAGTTGAAAGATGAAAGATAAGTCTTGCTCAACTAATCATATAGCATCAGATGCTAGTGAATCATATATATAGTGGTACATTAAAAATATAAAATGAATCATAAATTCTCTATACAATTAAGGCATTAGATGATTCATTCATTCTATTCATGAGCATTGGATATTGATAGTTTGTTATCATCATCAAGAGACCATTCCACAATTAAGAGATCATACACCAACAATATTAACTATGTTTGGAGCCCCAAGAGTTAGCTCAATCGGTCAAATCAAGTGCCTCGCCAATGGGAGGTCACAGGGTTGAATCCCGAAAGCTCTTGGGGTTAGGTTAGTAAATAGGCCGAGGGGTGTTGATGCCCTTCGGGTGGCGTCCACTCAGAGATTTAAACCCCTGGACGTAGCGACTACCCACTGACCAGGGTATCCGTAAACCAGCAAGTGAAAAAAAAGATGCAAAGCAATATGTTAGAAGGTGTGACAACTGCCAAAGAGTTGGGAGACCAACTTTCTCAAATGAAATTCCATTACAGCCACAGGTACTCATCGAACCCTTTGAGAAATGGACTTTAGATTTCGTTGGACCTATTAATCCACCATATAAACAAAAGAAGTGTATATTGGTTTGCACTGATCATGTTACTAAATGGGTAGAAGCCAAGGCATTGCCTTCTGCCACTGAAAATTCAGTTATTCAATTTCTTTTTGAGGATATTTTTACTCGTTTTGGTGTCCCAAGAGAAATTGTGACAGATCAGGGAAGTCAATTTACATCTAAATTGATGGAGAAGTTGATGGAGGAATACAAAATCAAGCATAGAAAATCTACTCCATACCATCCGCAAGCAAAGGGTGAAGTGGAATCTACAAACAAAGTTCTTGAGAGCATCCTCACCAAAACTGTTCATCTCCACAGAAGAGATTGGGCAGAAAGGCTTCCGGAAGCCTTATGGGCCTATAGAACTACATGGAGGAACACAACAGGACATTCTCCCTATGAACTTGTTTATGGGAAAGAAGTCTTGCTCCCCATTGAGTTTCAAATCAAGACCTTCAAGATGGCAGTTCAGTTGGGGATGAGTCTATCAGAAGCCCAAAAGCACAGAATGGAGCAGCTAAGTGAGCTAGATGAAATGAGACAAGATGCAATTTTAAGGACCGATCTAGTTCAACACCAAAGAACTAAGTGGCATGACCGATATATCAAAGAGAAGAAGTTTCAAAAGGGAGATTGGGCGTTACTATTTGACTCAAAGTTTAAATACTTCAAAGGGAAATTTCAAACTCATTGGCTTGGGCCATATGAGATTGATGAAGTCTTTAACAATGGAGCAGTTCGAATCAAGACTATTGATGATTCTCAAACTCCTCTCATTGTGAATGGCCACCGATTGAAAATTTATCATAAGCCACTCTCAAAAGAGGACTTTGTCAAAATATTTCAAGAAAATTATGCAATGAAGCTAGTGGAGAAGAATTCTTCTCCTCCATCAGCCTAATCTTTGTTTCTTTCTGAATTGAAAAAAAAAAAAGTGTATAAGCCTGAAAACCAATCTCAGATTGGCGGTCTTATACAGAAAATATGGAGTGAAAATCAGGGACACTTGACACTCTATATTTTCCAAAAAAAAAATCTCTCTCTCTTTCCATCCTCACTCCATCTTCATTCCATTTCACTTCACTTCATCATTTTTCATCTCCATTTCACTTCATTCCATTTCATTTTTTCACTTCACTCCATTCACTCCATCTCATACCATCAATAAAAATCCTTTTCAGGACTATTTCCATTCAATTAGTCTTTTCCTAACTAACTTTGTGCAGTTAAAAGGGAGATGTCTTAGCTTCCGCAGCTGGAAACTGTTTCCGCAGCTCGCACCAGTTTCCACAGCCAGAAATGATTCTGTCTCTACAGCTAGCAGCACTCTGTTTTCAAGGGAAAATCTCAGTCAAAGGTTAACATCATCATCACCAAAGGCAGCAAGGATATGAGGCACCTACAGGATCAAAAAGCAATAATGGATCAGCAACCTTAATCAACAAATGGCAAACTCATGAAGGTATGATCAAAATCTTTTCCAAACAACAATTTAATGTCACTTTATGCATAGTTATTAAATCGTGGAAAGAGCCACTAAATGGAATGATTCGGCAAAGATCATCCCACTTCTCCTCCATGAAAATACTTCATCCACCTCACACCCTTCTAACGGTCCCATAATCACTCTTAATTCAAACTTGAAATGGGCTGCGCTTTCATTTATTGGACGTACGAAAGAGTGACCTATTATACTACGTCTCTTCTCCACCATGATTTCCGCAGCCAATACTGATACGTGTGCGTAAGCCACCCAGCTCTAAAGGATTCGACCGTTATTCCATCCACTTATCACTCCATTTCCGCACGCATTGAACTCATTTCTTGTTTTCTACTCCCTCATACTCACACCATTTCCACTTCCATTTCCGCTGCAAACTCCACAGCTCTGTTTCAAAGCCTGATTGCAGTTCTGCAATACACCTTGCATTACGTTACAGCTACTCCACTTACAGCCGTAATCCACCTGTTTTTCCCATGAGCATCCTCCTTGAGCATCCATACACAGTCAAAGCTTCAGCCGAAGTTGAGAGCTGAAGATGGGGAAGCTGCTTAGAGCTGAACCTGAAGGTCCAAAGTATTTAGAAGGGTATCCTCAGACGAAGGAAGCATTGAAGAAAGCAAAATTTTTGAAGTTCATTCAAAAATTCAGAGGGTATGATAAGGAGGTAACGAGGGCATTTTCTCGATCCTTCAATGGGCACACTGTGGAAGTAGGGGACCTGAAATTCACAATAACAGAGAATACCATAGCAACAACAACTAGTCTACCTCAGGTGGGAGACAGATGGTTTAAAAACAGAGGGCTGGAATATCAGGGATGGAAGAACATGCTCAAGAACCCAGGTATGGACACTTCAATATTCACTAAAGGGATTCATGTACATGTAATTAAGGAAGAATAGACTGCATTGTTATTACTTGTTCAAAAGTTTATTACATGTGAGGGCCGCTTTGGCACCATGTATATGTACCATGCAAGAATTATGATGAA
Organism: Pinus taeda; assembly: GCA_000404065.3. NCBI lineage: Eukaryota > Viridiplantae > Streptophyta > Pinopsida > Pinales > Pinaceae > Pinus > Pinus taeda. The sequence continues at coordinate 196,536 of APFE030648783.1, read as the reverse complement.
CTTAATGGAAGGCCATGCCATCAATTTACCCTACTTTCTATTAAGAAGCCTAAAGAAAATGAGTTCCACTGTCCAAAAGAATGTAGGCCATATTGAGCCCCACTTGTATCATCACGGGTTCATTAGAATTCTCATAGAGGATCAATTGAAAAATAACAATGATACATGGGAAAAGTTTTTAGTCAGGAATCATTTCCAAGAAGTAACTGAAGCTTCCGCTAACAGTTCTCCTAGAATCCCAAGAGGAAGTAGGAGAACAAAAAGAGATGTTGCAGCCCAAGATCCTCCTATTGTAGAAACTCTGGAAACCACTCAAGAAGAAGAGGAAGAGAGAGATAAAACCAAGAAACAAAAAAAGGATAAAGGGAAAACAATTGTTCAAGAATCATCTCCATCACCTGAACCTTCAGTAGAAGAAGACTCCCAAACCTGGGCTGATAGACTAGCACAACTTCAAGCTACTGCCCTCTCAAAGAAGAAACAGAAAGAAAAACAGAGTGCCCAGCAAAAGAGCACTAGTGTACAAGTGAGAAGAAGCAGTAGACTTAAGGGAAGAATGAGTGTGACTAAAGAAAAACAATCACATTTCATTGATTTGGGAGAAGGTACACCTGAAAAGGCTGCAGCTGACCTTGACCTTGAGTCCACTCCTCCACGCGATGCAGTCCCTTTCAGATAGAACCTCAAACAGAAGTTGATTTTGAACATAGCCCAGGAAGAACACCTGAAATTGACCCTGACCAGCAGGAGGTATACGATTATTTGGAGGCCTTAGAGAAATCAGTTGCAGGTCCAAGCACTATATTTCCTCTTAATGAACAGGTCCAATCTTTAAAACAAGAGGTGTTTGAACTAGAAGTCCTGAACTGGCATATTAAACAAGAAAACGAAGCATTGAAAGAACAAATAAAAGTGGACAAAATGATCCATGACAATACCATGCTTCACTTAGGACTCTAGCAGAAGAAGAACAGAAAATTGAAAGGAAAATGTAAGAAACTGAGCAGGGCATTGATCAATTTGAGATTCAGGTGTTTAGTCAAGAAACCAAGGACAATTTTGGCAGCAAGGAGAAAGAGAAGAAGGATAGATGTTTTGGCAGAAGCATCTGAGCACATGGATTAAAAAAAATACAATGACAAAGTTTTGGTTGCATGAGGACATGCAACACCTTCACAGTGGGGGTATGTTGAGCCTCAAACCTACACTTCTTTACACATCCTCTCAGCCTCCTTTTCCTATTCATTTCCTTCTTTTGCCACTCATTCCCTCCATCAAATTGCTCAAATCATTGTATTTTAGGACTTTTTACATGGTTTGCTAATTATGCTAATGATTGTGTTTGGTTTAGAATTTTGGTTCAAAGTGCTGCGTTTCTGCAGCTCACACAGGGTTTCCGCAGCTGATTCCAGTTTCCGCAGCCAACCCTGGATTCCGCAGCTGTTTTATTAAATGATATGTTCCAGGTGTCCTCCGGGAAGAAGAGCCACATGGGCAAGTTCGTGGAACCAAGGACATGGTGTGTGTCCTTCCAGCTCACCCAAACCAGTCATCAAAACCCGTGGTCAAGGAGGAGGCAACTACGGTCAACAGAAGTCATTGGCGGTGGCACGGCTCTGCGTGTTCTGTTTTAGAGCACGTGAAGAACAGGTGGCATCTTCCTCAGCCACGAATATAGTGGGAAACATGAATCCAACAGCGGATTGAATGCCCACAACGACCGTTGCCTAAATCCGAGGACGCAGCAAGACTACGTGTTTTTACACAGCTGCTCGAATAGCTTAGTTTTCGTTAAGTTAGTTTGATTTCCTCTGTTATAAATAAAGCGTCTTTGAATGCTGGATAGTTAGTTGTTAGCTACTGATATGTAATTTTGAACTCCCACTGTACTTTCTATTTTAATGCATAATATATGAGAAGACTGTTTTCCATTTGAGCGTGTAATTGATCATTGAACCGGTTGGAGTAGAGAGAGGGCCCCTGTTTACTGAAGGCCTGTATAGTAATCTTTTATTTCCTGCATTTATTTTTCTTATTTCATGTATAATAGTTGTACAGAATGCCTTTGATTGCTGTGTTTTGATCATGTACAATAGCTGTATATACATTTTGAATTCTGCTTATTTATATTTCTGCACTTTTCCATGACTGATCAGTGTGTTATGCAGGTTTCTTAGGCGTGCCCGGTATAGTTTCTTTCTTTTCTTTTTCACAACCAGTGACACTTGTGATCATCTTGTCTATGTTGCTGACCTTCCTTGTTTTGCAGCCTTTATTTCCTTACTATCATTTAGTTAATTTTCATAGTTTCTTTCTGCTTTTAGACATCAAGTTGTTTATCTATTGATGGTTCCTTCTTCATAATTTAATATCTTCATTGAGGAACAAAATATCACTTAGCACAACTTGGTTTAGTTGTTCAAGAACTCACAATTGCTTGGCTTATTTTTAATTGTCTTCACATGATATATTCAATTAAAAGACAAGAGGTTAAGAAGAAGTTAAAGTATTTGTGACTAGTCTTTCTTTTATGTAGATTTACTTTAGTTTCACATTACTTAGTTTTATTTTTAGCTAGATTTGACATAGATTTCATCTTCATTTTCTAGCAGCAGCAGAGATACTGGGCCAATGTCATTAGTATTTTATTTGATTCCTTTATTTTCCTTTAAGAGTTGATTTCATTTCAGTTGTTGTTCAAGCTTTCTTGTAGAATACTTTCAAGTTATAAAAATCTCATCACAATCTCACACACTTCACTCACTTTATTTCATTTCCATCACATCACAATAGGAGAGATATACTTGAAAATAAACTTAAAAAGTTAAAAACGACAAAATCTTAAGAAATAGTTTCCTAAGTACATACAATACACCTCACTTCATCAGCTTACGAGCCCCGGGTTGACATTTAAAAGTTGCAATTTAGACATCACTAAATTGACCAAACAACCGGTGCAGCGAATTCTTGAGGAGCACTGGTTCCGCCCTCATCCTAGGCTTCATCAATGAAAAGAACAGAGACATGGGCATTAATCCGGGGACAATTCAAGGGGTTTTTGAAGGTGAAGACAACTAAGCCAAAGAAAGGCGAAGACGAAGACCCAGGTGAGCTTGCCTCCATATATTGGTTGTGCCTAAGAGAGCTAGCACCTCCCAAATGAGGGCAATGGCAGTGGAAGCGACAGTGAGGGCAATGACAGTGGGAAAAGGTCTCCATCTCGACTGAAGGGTGCGATGACCCTCCATGGTTGGAGCCGCGACGACTCAACATCCGCTGCCGAGTCCTGACCATGTTAACAGGGCTATACAGAGCTCAATGAGCTAAATTGAGATGCAGGAAACTGGGAGGGGCGTAAACAAGCTGGGCAGTAAGACCAGGGCTAGAATAAATCAAACCAGGGCTGGAATATGTCCACACCAATGGCGGCATGAGAACCCCAGACCCTGCCCAAATGAACATGGTGACTCCTATGTTGCCTCTGTTTATAAAATCCCTTCCTCTGCCTCGAGGGTCGCCCTCCATTATTATGGTATTCAATTGAGCCGCAGAGCCGAGATCTGTAGCACAGCCAAAAGAGGGCGGAGCGTAAATGCTCCTTGGCTGTCGTCCCCTGAAATTTAATGCAGACCTCCGGGAATGTCCTTCTCCACCGGCGTCCAAGTCACCTCTGTGCATGGCAGGCAGGTGGCCCACCCTGCACGCCCGTCCGATCACCCTAATCACTCTGGTTTGCACCCGCATCCGAGGGTTGGGTTTATAATATTAGTCCCATGGGTTTAATATTATTCCCTTGGGTTCATAATCCCTTGGAGTATTCATATTAATCCATTGTAAACCATTGTCAATCATAGCCAAACATGGTCAACCATGGTTGAATGTTTCATTGTGATAAGAATTGTCTCACCATCAAAATAAACCATGTTTATTTTAGTGTTTGTAGTATTTATATTTTGGTTTACCAATGTTGGGTTTATAATATTAGTCCCATGCTTGAATGTCACATTTTGACAAAGATTGTCTCACCATGAAAATAAAACATGTTTATTTTAGTGTTTGTAATATTTATATTTGAGTTTACGAATATTGGGTTTATAATATTAGTCCCTTGGGCTTAATATTTTTCCCTTGGGTTCATATTCCTTTGGAATTTTAGTATTACTCCCTTCGGTTTATTCTTCATTTGGGTTTATAATATCAAAATTTGGGTTTTTTTATTCCCTTAGGTTTATAATATAAATTGTAGCCAAACATGGTGAACCATGTTTGAATGTCGCATTGTGACAAGGATTGTCTCACCATCAAAATAAACTATGTTTGTTTTAGTGTTTGTAGTATTGATACTTGCCTTTACTCGATGTGCAGTTTATAATATTATTCCGATGGATTTAATATTATTCACTTCGCTTCATAATCCCTTGGGTTTTAGTATTTATCCCTTGGGTTTATTATTCATTTGGGTTTATAATATCAATCCCTTGGGTTTATTATTCCATTTGGTTGATAATATAAATCATGGTAAACCATTGTCAATCATAGCCAAACATCGTCAACCATGGTTGAATGTCGCATTGTGACAAGAATTGTCTCACCGTCAAAATAAACCATGTTTATTTTAGTATTTGTAGCATTTATATTTGGGTTTACCAATGTTGGTTTTATCATATTAGTCCCTTGGTTGAATGTCACATTTTGACAAAGATTGACTCACCATGAAAATAAACCTTGTTTATTTTAGTGTTTGTAGTGTTTATATTTGGGTTTAACAATGTTGGGCTTATAATATTAGTCCCATGAGTTTAATATTATTCCCTTGGGTTCATAATCCCTTGGGGTTTTCGTATTAATACCTTAGTTTTATTATTCCTTAGGGTTTATAATATCAATGCATTGGGTTTATTATATTATTTTAATAATATAATGATAATTTAATATTATTATGAGCTATTTTATTATTAATTAATATATATTTGATTTATATTATTAATATAATATTTATATAATAATATATATAAAATATCTAGTTGTTAATATTTATATAGTTATTAATAATCCTAAATACCAATAATAATTAACCCAATGTATACAAACCTTAAGATAAATATTCAAAATGCTAAAGCCTAATAATAATAATAATAATAATAATAATATATTATTATTATTATTATTATTATGAGTTTATATTATTATAAAATATTAATATAATAATCACAAATATATAATAATATTGTTGCTATTATTTGAATAGTTATTACTTATTATAAATAATTGGTCTTTATAATAATGTATTATAATACCCCGGATGCGAGTGACAGCACGTTAAAATGGGCTGGGCCACATGGCTACCATGTGCCGCCCCGTGAACAATTAAATACTGAAGGTACTCAGCCGTCAAAGGCTTAATACTGCGAGGTTCAAGCTCTAAGCATTCAATGCTGAGCAAATTGAAAGGATGGCGGCAGTTATTGGGCGCTTCAAACAAAGGAATGTTGAAGGATATCAAGGCAGGGAGATGCAGTTATCAGTTCATCGTCTCGGTGGTGTCAAGGAGCTTCGTTTGCAGAGAAATTCGTCGCAGAGGCAGGCCTGCAGGGGGGCGTCGAGCACGCCACCACAAGCTGCCTTCTGGGCTTCACGACGCTCCATCTCAGGTGCCTGTTCTGAGAGAAAGAGGAAATTTGAGAGCTCCTCAGAAGGTCGGGTGGCAGAATCAGTGGTTCGGGAGGCGAACTCAAAGGTCTGGGTGGCAAACTCAGAGGTTTTGGGGGCAAATTCAAAGGTGCTGGCAGCGAATTCAGAGATACTGGTGGCTAATTCAGAGTTGCTGGGGGTGAATTCGGAGGCTTTGGGGGCAAATTCAGAGGTTTATTTGGAAAATTCAAAGGTGGTGGTGGTGCTTGGAAGGTTCTGGCGGTGAATTCTGCCTCCTGGGTGGCCTCACGAATCGCTCAAAGCAATCAAGGGTGAAGGAGAATTTCCCATGGCAAGGCTACGACAACGGCAACCTTGCAGGAGGGGTTCTGGACGTGGCTCATCCTCGCGCCCACCGGCAGAGAGGGAGCACCACCATTGCTGCTGCTGCTATTGCTATCGGAGGGCAGGGGTCAAGCCACTCCAATCTGGGCAATACCTGGAGGTTGGCATTGCTAGAGAAGGGGAGCCAGCCCTTCCTGCATTTGGCTGAGTGGTGTTCACCCTGGGCAAATCCATGGACAATCCAAGAATTAATGCTCATGTTTCAGTGCTTTTTACTCAAGCTCCGGAAGGAATTGAAGGAGAGACGCCTCCAGGAATGGAGGATCCACCCCGAGTGGGCTCTGGAAAGGCATGCCCCTTGTTGCCTCCATCATGTGGGGAGGGCACCTCAGGGAAGGAGTTCATGGCCGATCCCTCCATCCCCCCGGCGAAGAAGTCTCTAGACTTAGCACAGGCCAAGTGGGACGCCATGTGGGAGGGTATCCCTGAGGGTCAGGGATGGTGCACCATTGTGGAGGAGAAAACTCCTAAAGCCGACTGACCTTCCCACGCGCGCTCCAGCAACTGCCAATTCCACTCAGCTCGGGTCCAGAATTTTGTTTGCTGCGGGTCACGCGGTTCAGGTTAGCATTTTGTCTGTTATCTTGCAGCTTTTATCGTGTTCAGATTATTTTGGTCGTTTTTCGTCTCAGTGTGTCTTGTTTGTATTAGTCCTCAGTCTGTTAATGAAGACCGCCCCTGCGTGGGCAGGAATGCTTATGAGTAACTCAATGTGTCTGGGTCTGTTTTTGGGCAAATTGGAAAGGTTTCCTGCCTCAGTCAGTCTTTTTGGAGGAATTATGAAAGCGTTGTTGATGCTACCCCTGCGTGGGAGCTTTTTGAGTCAGTCTAAGTCACCCAAGGCGCCACTGGCGGCCATGGAAGTCCTGCTTCACTGTCTGTAAATATTTCACTGTACATATAATATAAAAGCTAGCTAGTTTTACCGAGAAAAAAAAATGTATTATATTATATTGATTATATTATTATAATAATATTATTATTTGTATATTATTATAATAATATAATTTTTATAATATTATAATAATATTATTATTGTTATTAATCAATATATTGTTATTATTTTTTTTTTTATAATTGTACATTATTAGGTTATTTAACTAATATAATATAAATATAATATTATTATGAGTTATTCTTATTATTAATTAATGATGGTGATGATGATGATGGTGGTTAACGTCCACTGAGACAAACTTTGGTCTATCAGACCTAAAGACAAATTATTTAGTTTGATTTAAGATTTTATTCCTATGCTCAAAAAGCTTGGAGAGAAGCCTCCCAAGCTCACTATAATTTTGACATCGTAAAAGGCTACGAAGGTCAGTATTGCAATGAAGATTATGAAACTGAGATCTAATGTGGCTGTACGCGAGGCACTCTAAGAGGAAGTGGTTTTCATCCTCAATGTTCCTATTCTCACAGAGATGGCAGATCCTTTCCATCCATGGTCTTTTAGGAACTGCCCAATGACCTGTTTCGCTATGGAGCTCATGAGAGTTTGTTCTAATCTTTGCTATATTAATTTTCTTCTTTGAGCTAGCTAGAACAGAGAGATACTTTTGATCTTCTAGTTTGAGGTTGATGACCTTCTTATAATAATTTATTTTTCTTTTAGCTGCTAAATCTTTCTCACACCACATATTTTCTTTGAACTTAAAAGTAACAATATTTATAATGTTATTAATGTTTTGCAATGCATCATTCTCGTTGATCTTCCAATGGTTTAACCAAACCCTCGTGTCTTTACAACCCTCATTTGAGCCTTAGGTGGTTTTGGCTAGAATTTAAAGCTAGCTTAGTAAGTCTATGATCTCCTATGTTATTGAGCTTGTGCTTGTACAACAAAAGCCTAGTCATAACTAGGCTTTCGATAGGGGAAAGACCTACTTCCATAAGGAGAATAGGGTAGGGTGTATTGCTTTTAATTTTCAGGTTATACGTTATAAAGCGCTTCTGGATTTGCTCAATCTTTCTCCAGGATTCTCTAGAGTTGCTGCAACCCCAAACCTCACATCCATATAAGATAATAGGAGTGACTAAAGTTTCAAAAAGGAACTTCTTTTTATCCCACATTATGAGGTTTACCATTTTACAATTATTTTCAAGACCAAAGTAAGCTTTCCACCCCCCATTAATCCTTTTCTCAATGTTCTAATTCCAGTTGAGCTTGTGATGAATATTAATTCCTAGGTACTTGTAAGAATACACTTCCTCCAAGTTATTATTGTCATACATAAAATTAACGTAGGTGTCCTTCTTGGATTTGATAATAATAACTTTTGTTTTGCTAGTGTTAACAGCCATACCCATGGTAGAGCAGAAATCCTTAAGAAGCCTAAGTTGCTTATCAAGATCAGATGGACACCTTGTGAGGAGAACAATATATATTAGGCGTTTATATAATTATTATAGTATTATATAATATTTAATGTAATATATATAAATAATCCGATTGTTAATATTTATATAGTTATTAATAATCCTAAATATTTGATAATAATTAATGCTATGTATACAAACCCTAAGATAAACATTAAAAATACTAAAGCCTAATAATAATAATAATAATAATAATAATAATAATATTATGAGTTTATGTTATTATAATAGTATTAATATAATAATCATAAATATATAAGAATATAGTTGCTATTATTTGTATAGTTATTAATTATCATAAATAATAAATAATTGGTCTTTATTGTTATTATTATAAAAATATATTAT
>APFE030648783.1:172929-183986 GCA_000404065.3 Pinus taeda | reverse complement strand
AAAATAATTAAAAAATGTTTTAATTTAAATTATGTTTCATCGAAAAAGGGATCAAATTGCTTTAGACTAAGAATTCAAATGAGTTAAGGGCACAAAGATGACTACGCTGCTCGACGCTATGCCTCTAGTGCGCACCCACTGACTGCGATTGCCATCGGCCGTTTGGGCCTCGGCCTAGCCATGGATCCTCCGAATCCCCCCTTGGAAGGATTGGACCAGCAGAACGCCTTCTTAGCCTTGGTGAAATCGCTCCCTTCGCAGCGCCCCAGACCTGCCCTATCAAAATTTGTGAAAAAACTGGATGGGATTCAAGAGGTTTAGTTACCTCCAGTCTTGCCCCGCATGGCCGCTCTGTCTTTGGCTGAAAAGGGCCTCATTGGCCAATTCACAGGCCTCTGGCCTTCTCCCCGAATCGTTCAAAGATGGGTTGAAAGAAACTAGACTAATAAAATTCAAGGGAAGATCTCCATAAGGTTTTGTGGGAAAGGATATTTCACATTACACTTCGAATCTAAAGAGGATAAGGACCTAATTTTCAGAAATGGGCCCTATTTTATGGATTCCAGGGGCTTGTACTTGAATAAATGGACACCAGATTTTGATCCTGAACTGGATGTCCCCAGCGTTGTCCCGGTCTGGGTTTGTCTTCCTCATCTCCCTCTCCACTGCTGGGGAGATGAATCTGTTCGAGCCATGAGGAATGCAGCTGGGAAATACATAGCTCACAGCGAACCGAAAGAAAACATGCAGGCAAGTGCGAGGATTTGTGTCGAAGTGGATCTCGGCAAAGGACTCCCTGAAGCGATAAAACTGAAAGTGGACGAATGGAGCCATATCTAGCAACTCGATTACAAGCAGATTCCTTTTAAATGCAAGGTATGCCACGAATATGGCCACTTTGCCAATAGATGTCCTAATCTTGTTGTTGCAGAGAACTAAGATCAAGAAGGCCATTGGGAACCAGTCAAAAAGAAGAAGTCTGCCCCAACAACCAAAGCTCCTCTGGAATCTGATCCTCCTGTTCCCTCTGCTCCTTGCCCCTCCTCATCCTCCTCGCCCCTTCCTACTCAACCCCCTCCTGATCCGCCCCTCCCTTCCTCTTCCAACCCCTTCTTTGTTTTATCTTCCCTCGACCCCCCTCCTAAGGATCCCTCTCTGCTCCCCTTGATCCCCTCCGAACCTTCAGATCCTTCTCCCTCCCTGATCCCCCCTTCGCAGGCTTCTCTCGATCCCCCTCTCCTCAGTTTCACCAGAAGCTCGTCTAAAGATCTTGGATCCTCCGACGACTCTTTCAAGAAACTAGGTGTCACACGGAATGAGTCGAGGTTGCGGACAAGATCGACCTTCCTAGTATCTAAAGATATCTAGTGACAAGCAAGCCAATAAAAAACTATCTTTCTCTAAATATGCAATTAAAAAAAAATACAAACAAGAGTTTTAGGCCTACCTTGGGTCCAATGCAAGTTTGTGGAAGCCTCGCTCCCTCGCTCCAAGTGAGCTTCCTTGAAGTGTAAGTCTGCAAACTCAAACAAGCAAACAAATTAAATAGCACCTGAAAAGCCAATATCATAAAGCATATTCATCATAATGATCAAGGAGATTATGAAACAAACCACATAAGACAATTTGTTGAGAAAAATGAATCTGATTGTATTAATTCAAATGAAGAAGAACTTTACAACCTGTGCCTTGATGCTGTACAAGCTCCTCCCAGGGTCCGACAAGAAGTCTCCTCTACTTTGACAAGTTTCACTCACTTCCCAATGAAACCAAAAGGTATGTGATCTCTCCTCTCAAGTTTAACTAGGAAGTCCCAATTCCATCAGCATTTACCCTCAAAATGTTCAGCTTCTAACCTCCCTAGCAACTGACCCAATGCCTTAATTTATAGTGCAATGGAGGGAAGTTACTAGGTCCTCCTTCAAAGGGATAAAGCCCTCCTTCAAAGGGATAGCTCCTCCTATCAAGGGATTAGCTCCTTCTCTTTTGGGATGCATGAACCACCTTAGAGTGAACAATCCACATCAAAATCCCTTCTAGAAACATCTAGAACTAACCCAAAGTGAGTTTTTTATAATAAACTTGTGCCTTTTTGACTTTTACAGGGGTATGCACCCACCCCTTTACAGACAGAGCATGCAGATACGCAGGTAATATGAAAAAAGAGTGCGGGCCCGCAGGAAAAAGTGAGAGAAAGTGCGGAACTAGAGTTTTATTGATTTTCAATGTCTTTCTCTCATTTGCAAAGCTTGACATCAAGAGATAAGGTTTGAGACTTTCTTAGGAGGCCAATATAAGTGATGATAGACCCATACTGACTGAAAATAGTCATGGTGACGATATTTTTGTGTAACACTGGGTCTTGGAAGAAAATCGGCCAAGCAGCACAGAGACGAGAACGCTCAAAAAGACATAGCCATGGGTACCCAAACCCCTATAGAAGATTTCATCCTAGGGCAATATGAGAAGGAGACAACACAAGAGAGGCGAGCACCTCTCCGTAAACCAGTCACCCAATGATGAAAATGTTGTCTTGGAACAGCAAGGGTCTAGAACACCCCTCAAAAGTATTACCCCTCAGAGATCTTATTCATAGTGAAAAACCAGACATAGTTTTGATTCAGGAGACAAAACTAGAGCAGCAAGAAATAAGAGGAATTATTGATCAGCAGAAACAATACAAAGGATGTATCAGTGACTCAAGAGGAGCCTCCGGTGGAATTGCCACCCTTTGGGATCACAGCAAATGGAACTGTATAACAGTTAATATACATTAGCATTGGATTAGAATGGTCCTGGAAAACAAAATCAATAATCAAACAGCAGTTGTCTACAATGTCTATGCCCCCAACCACTACAGAGAAAAGGAAAGTTGTTGGGGCGAATTAAAGGCAACTATCGATATAGAAATGACTTCAAACATTATAGTGGCAGGCAATCTCAACCTGATCTTACACGCCAATGAAAAAAGGGGAGGCTGCTTTCTGCCTGACCCTTCCAGAGGTCATTTGGAAGCAATTATCCGAGATCATGAACTGGTGGACGTTGTACCAAAAAATCGCAGGTACACCTAGAGAAACCGTAGGCTTGGCAACGACAATATAATGGAAAGGTTGGACAAATTCTTAATTAATGTATCGCTCCCCTCCTCCTTTTCTGTGGGGTACGCTAGCATTTTATCCACCTCAGCCTCTGATCATTATCCCATCACACTTATGCTGGAAGCTCACTGTCCTCTCGGGCCAATCCCATTTAGATATAGTCCTGTTTGGAATTGGGATCTGGCGGTCAGAGAAATTGTACAGGGATCCTGGAACCGGCACGTCGAAGGCTCACCAGGTTTCATATGGGAATCTAAACTGAGAAGAAGCAAACAGGTCATCAAATAATGGGCTAGAACCAACTACAAAGAACCTGGGTTGAACTTGAGTGCATTCAAAGAACAATAGAGGTTCAGGGCCTCTCTCAACAAAATAAGGAGCAAGAAGGATTACTCTATGCACAGTTGAGTCACATAAACAAAGAAGAAGAGCTAAAATGGAGACTAAAGTCAAGGCAGCTCTCGCTTCAAGGCGATGACAAAAATACTACCTTTTTTCACAAACAGGCCACGGCAAGAAAACTCAAGAATAATGTCAACTCAATTTTGGACAATGAAGGTATACAGCAAAACACCCAAGAAGCCATGAAAAGATTTACCACTTATTATTATAGAGAGCTTCTAACAGAAACCAAAGGAGAAGAGGACTATGGTGACCTTCTTCAATACTTGCCGAAGGAAATCACCAGAGAAATGAATGAAAGCCTGACAAAGGAAATTGAAGAGGAAGAAATCAGAAGAACGACCTAGTCTATGAACCCTGATAAGGCTCCTGGGCCTGATGGATTCCCCATTTGTTTTTACAAGGCTTTTTGGGGTTTATTAAAAAAGGACTTGATAAAGATGATCAGATGGATCTAGAGAAAAGGCAAAATAGGAGGATACACCAACGCCACTTTTCTGGCTCTCATCCCTAAAGAAAACAGGCCCACTTCCTTTTCTCAGTTTAGACCCATTTCTCTCTGCAACTCCTACTATAAAATTTTGTCGAAAATCCTTGCCTCTCGCCTCAAGCCCCTCCTCCCCTCTCTTCTCGGACAATAAAGGAGGGTTCTTGGCCAACAGACAAATTACTAACTCCATTCTCTTAGTCCAAGAAGCCATTCGCTCGAGCCTATCTAGGAAGGAGACATGGTTTATCCTTAAACTCGACCTTGCTAAAACCTTTGACAGAGTTAGGCATTCTTTCCTTATTGCTGTTTTAAAAAAGATGGGATTTGAGCTGCCTTTCATTAGTCTCATCACTGCCTGCATTTCTGGGCCTTGGATCTCCCCCTTGGTAAATGGCATATCGAGAAAATCCTTTCAATCCTCTGGGGGCCTCAGACAGGGTTTCCCCTTTTCCCCATATTTATTCATCCTTATGGCTAAATCCTTCAGCCAAGCTCTGGACTACAATAGAAGAGTGGGCCTCATCACTGGAATCAAATACGGAAATGGAGTCAAGAATATCAATCACTCTCAATTCGCAGATGATACCTTGTTAATTAGAGGAGCCTCCACCACTATAGCAAGGAGATTCAAGATCCTTCTTGACAAATTTATGGGGTACTCAGGAGGTTTGGTTAATCAGTTAAAAAGCTGTATATATGGATGGAATGCAACAAATCAGGCCATCCACAATATCGCAAATATTTTTGGAGTCCCTTGCAACCTTGAGTGGATGCATTTCTCATATTTGGGTATGCCTGTAAGCATAGGACCTCTGAAGGCAGGAACATCGAACATCATCATCGACAAAGTGAAGTGGAAAGTGTAGCAGTGGGGCTCAGCCTGGCTCAACCCATCAGGCCGACTCATCCTCCTTAAATCTGGTATTACCTCTCTCCCCCTTTATCGATTTTCCTTACATCAAGCCCCAACTTCCTTTCATAACAAAATGGATGTAATCCTTTGCCACTTCCTTTGGCAAGGAGGGAAAACTGATAAAAAGAAATTTAATCTAGTGAGTTGGAAACAAGTCATCCAAACCCAGGATAGAGGAGGTCTCAGAGTTAGATCCCCCAAATTTCTTAATCTTTCCTTCGGAGGGAAGATCGTTTGGAGGCTCATCACTGGCTATTCTTCCTGGTGGAAAAGGGTTCTGGAAATCAAATATTTAAACTACCCGAGACAACACTTGCTAGACTCTGTTATACCCAACAGAGATTCCTCAAAAATCTGGCGCATATGTAAAAATTCCATTCCGTTCATTGCCTAGAATACTTCCAAAGTGCCTAAAGGAGGAACCAACATTAAGATTGGAGCTGATAAAATCTTGGGACAACAGCCTATAAACAGTCATGATGAAACCATTCCTATTCTCTCCTATCTCAACAACAAAGTTATCCATTACCTGAATCAAATTTCCAGCTGGGATCCTCTATCCCATCTATGGCTTGGTTGGTCTTTTCCTGATGTTCCCATTGCTCTCAAACCTAGTCTTTCGATTCTACAGTCTCTCCTCCATAGAAAAGCTTCTGTAAAAAAGAACGAGTTGGATGGATTTCGATGGGACCCTACTGGCTCAGACTACACCGTGAAAGAAGCTCACCAGTACATTTTCCACAATACCTTTCCCATGCCAATATGGAACCACTGGAAAATGGTGTGGAAGTCAGAGGCTCTTCCAAAAATTAAGTTCTTTGTTTGGACCTTGCTAAAAGGAAAAATTCTGACAATAGAGAACTTACAAAAGAGAGGGATCAACAGAACATCACGCTGCCCCAACTGCTATGCTGCGAAAGAAACCATGGAACACCTCTTTGTGGACTATTCCTTTGCAATAGACTGTTGGAAAGAGATGTATCCCACTGTCAAAATCCATGGCATTTCCCAGCATTCCATAGGAGACGCGATTCATCACTGCAAAAAGAACTTCCCTTGGAAAAATAAGAAGATAAACTTAGCGCAGAGGGTCTGGAACACTCTTCCATACACCATACTATGGAGTATCTGGCTCGTTAGAAATAAAAAAATCTTCAAGGACAAGAACGCGACTCCAAGATTTGCTTGCAGCAAGGCCAAGATTCTAGCACTTGAAAAGATTGTTGTTAAAACTTATGGCAGCATTGATGCATCTCAATACAGTGTGGAAGAAAGGAGTTTTATCAACTATATGCTAGACAAAAACCATAGCACTTAGAATGGCAGTATTAAGAGAGATCAGTGCAATCAAGAAACCCACAGTTGGAAGATAAGGTATAAAGAGGAGGAATTTGCAACTTGGCTACAAAATTGTAATACCTTCTACCTTTTTCTCGATGGGGCATCCAAGTCAAACCCAGGCATTGCTGGAGCAGGGGGCTGGATCTCCAATGCCAATGGGGAATGTGTTATCTATTTTGAATGGGGTTTAGGGAAGATATCTAACAACAGGGAAGAAGCGTTGGCCCTGTATCAAGGGCTAAAAAAACTCATCGGATTAGGGATTAGATCAGCTAAAGTTTTTGGAGATTCTTCGATAGTAATCAGTCTGATGGCTCAAAAGAAAATCTCTTCGAATGCTCTCTTACATTAGATCATCCAACGCTACGAACTCCTGCATCAGGCAATGAGAAATTTGCAGTTTCATCACATTCTCCACTCCTTCAATAAGTAAGCAGACAGGCATGCCAACAATGCCTGTGATAGAGAAATAGGAAGCTTGTTGTGCAATGTCGAGGACTCTTTGCAGCCATTGCCATGAATCGAAACAACCCTCTCAGCATCACTCCGGACAGTGCTATCAATAAGAACTGCCCTCAGGTCACCATCAGCGATGGAATATGGTATAGTTTCGATCCATCTACAACACTGACTAATTCAACGATGGAATCATTAGTGATGGAATTGATCCCTCTTGTGTCTGCTTTGTGTAGGATCACGGACTCAACTCGGCCTCTTTTCTAGTCTAAGTCATCATATTTTAGAAATGCTATGCAAATGTAAATTTCTATTGTTCCAATTTGTCAGAGTATATCTTAGTTCAAAAATTCTCAAAGCCAGGACATCCAGGACTAAGGAGAAAATTTCTTTTTGTAACTCCTCCGCTCCTAAGCTATCCCAGATCGTCATGTACCGCAGGATTCAAATTCCTGCCTTCTCTTTTCAGATTTAATACAGCAACTGACTTTGTTAAAAAAAAAAAGAATTCAAATGAGTTATAATCTTGATCTTAAAAAAATAATTTGTTTTTGTAGGTGTCGATTTTTAAAGTTTTCCATGTATTTGGTTTATAATGTCATGATTGAAAATTGTTAAATTTTAAGGTTTCTGTAAACATGATATTTGATATTAATGTCATGGTTAAAAAATGTTGGAATTTTAAGGTTTTTCATAATCATGATAATTGGTTTTTAATGCAATTATTGAAATTTGTTGGAATTTTAAGTTTTTTCCGTAATTATGATTTTGGGTTTTAATGTGATGACTAAAAATGTGGAATTTTAACCTCCAAATATGTTGATGCAACATCACCAACTTTTAATTTTAGGGTGATATTTCATGTTTTTTGCATCTTAAAGTAGCAATTGTCTATATGTGAGATGTTTGAAAAGTTTTCTGGTTTATTTTTCATTCTAATTTGTTTAGAATTTGACAAAGATTCATTGAAATCAGAAGTTAGACAGGTGAACCCTTCACAATCCAAGTGCCTCGGGAATTTTTGAGTGTTGGAATAATGTAGAAATGATATGTCTAGATAGAGTTGAGGAGCTGTGTTCTCGTAGTTAGCGTTTGAGTCTATTTGTCATGAGTTGTGTCTTAATAGTTTGTGTTGTGAGTTGGTGATCCGAATTATTTGGATCTAGATTGTTTTGGTTGTCCAAGCAGTTTGATTAATGAGATTTGATTTCATTCTTGTGCATCTTTCTGATTTTCTAATATGGTATCAGAGCTAGAGAGGGAGATATAGTGAGGCCTCAGATCTGAGAGAAAGAGGGCCCAATTATGTGAGATCGAGGGCAGTGAGATCTTATTGGTCGTGGTTCATTGCTGCAAGTTATATTAAATGTCATGGATCAATGATTTGTAGAAATTTGAAAAGAACAAGGTTGTTCAATGCAGAAGTGTGATTTATACCATAAAATTGCGGATAGTTTGATCCCTTCACTGAACTAGGGGCCGCGTGAATTTTGTGAAGTTATTTGTAAACCTTTGCATACGTAGAAGAAGGTGTGAGAAGCTGTTGGATATTTTATTCAACTCGTATTATTTCCACAGTGGTGAGTTGTTGGTTTGATTATTATGTTTCCAAAATGATTTTCCAAGCCATAAAGTGAATTTATTTTATTCAACTTGTATTCTCTCCACGTGGTGAGTCATTGGTTTGATTATTATGTTTCCAAAATGATTTTCCAAGCCATAAAGTGATTTTTTTTTATAAAGATTATAGTGCGGTAGATTAAAGGAGTTCTATGGGATTCAGGTTTTCATGGTGAAAAAGAATTTACGTGGTACAAGGAGTTAAATATCTTTTTTTGGGTGAAAGTTAAAAATTGTTGGTAAAAAGGTGTATTTGGTTAAAATAGGGAAAATATTTATTTGGAAACAGGGTTTGGTAAAAAAAGGAGAAATAAGAAGTAATTTTGGTTTAAAGTTCTGGAAACAGGGTTTGGCAAAAAAAAAGGAAAAAATAAGAAGTAATTTTGGCTTCTTCTTTTTTTTACTTGGTGTAGATCTAGTGGGTTTGGATGCATTTTGTTGATTGGAGACAATTTTTTTGTCATTATGTCAAATTTTTTTGCTGAAACTTATTTGAATGAGTCTACAAGGCTTCATGGAGGAAATTATGCAAATTGGAAATTCAAGGTCTTAACAGTTTTAGAGGGAAACAAGTTGTGGCCCATAGTGGGTGGGGTGGAGCCCAAACCCATTGTTGCTGCAGCTATTCTAGATTGGGAAAAAATGGAAACAAAAGCAAAGGTGTGTTGCTACGAATGTCAGTTAAGGAAAACATCATTCCTCATATTAGGGTTTGTAAAACATCCAAAGAAACATGGGATGTTCTCAAAAGTTTGTATGAAACATCTAATACTAACCAAATTTTGTTCTTGAAGACCAAGCTTTTGTTAATTAAAATGGAGGCCAATGAAAGTATAATAAATTTCATTTCCCATGTCAAAGAGCTAAGTGATAAGTTAGGAGACTGTCATGCGGAAAGAGTTATTTTTGCGGACAAAGCTAACCTCCCTAGGAGTCTAAGACTCTTTAGTGACAAACAAACCAAACAAGAGCAATCCTTCTCTAAACACACATTATTCTATAAGAGATCAA
The DNA here is from genome assembly GCA_000404065.3 of Pinus taeda. NCBI lineage: Eukaryota > Viridiplantae > Streptophyta > Pinopsida > Pinales > Pinaceae > Pinus > Pinus taeda. The sequence continues at coordinate 174,652 of APFE030648783.1, read as the reverse complement.
GTGTTCTTCGATCTTACCTTAGGTCCAACGCTTGTCGTAGCAGTCCAGCCTTGCTGATCCAGATGAGCTCCTCCTTCACTTTAAGACTTGCATACACTAACAAAGCAAACGATTACATAACACCTGAATATTTCATAAAACAAAGCATATTCATCATATAGACCAAGGAGTACATGAAATAATTCATTAACAACAAATCATTGAGAAGAATGGACTTATTTGTATTAAAGAAACAAAAAGGAACCATTACAACCTGAGCCTTGGTGTTGTGCAAGCTCCTCCCAGGGTCCAGCAAGAGATTTCCTCTACTTTGACAAGCTCACCCACTCCCAATATGGCAACAAGGAAGGATAGTGATCTCTCCTCACAAGTCAACAATGGAAGTCCTAATTCCAGCAGCATTTACCCTTTAGAATGTTCAGCTTTCAACCTCCCCTCCTTTGGCCCAAGGCCTGTATTTATAGTATTCTAGAGGAAGTTATTCAGTTCCAACATCAATGGGATACTCCCTCTTTTGGATGGGGTAGCTCCTCTCTTGATGGGATAAGTTCCTCCATCATAGGGATGCATGAACCATCTGGAGGCGCTCAATACACGTCAAACACTCTTCTAGAAGGCTCTAGAAGTGACCACAAGTAACTTTTTAAAGATGAAACTCGCGCCTTTTGACCTTTACAGGGGTACGCACCCAACCTTTGGCTTACAGAGCGTACACGTACGCAGGTACAGTGTGTTTGGAGTGCGTACACGCAGGCAAGGTAGAGAGAACCTGCGTACCCAGAGATAAACATGTTTTTAAGTGACTTTCTCTCTTTCTGAAGTTTGACATGAAGAGCAGAGGTATGAGGCTTGACAAGGAGGACAATATGGCTATTGATGAGGCCACATAAACTGCAGATAGTCAAGGTGACAAAATTTAGTGTAACAGATTGCCCCTAAAGTACGAAGCCTGTAATAGATAAGGGTGTTAAGTCATATAAGAAGGGTGAAGTGCTTTATCATTTCGAGGATCATCTTGTGGATAGCCCGGTTGGAACCTGCAATTTTGAACACAAAATACATGTAAAATATCATATCATACTGAGGTAGGCATTCCCATACTCAGATTAAAAACTTTAACTATGACTAACTATTCTGGTACAGGAATGATTTCATAATACATCATAATTATAGACTCTGTAGACACAGTATGGGCGCAGCCATCTGTTTATGATTGGTCTACAACATAATGAATACAAAACTCCTCGCAGCCTGGATGGTGGAAACTAAATCCAGGGTCTTCATTTCTGTTCCCGAATTGGTACGATTCTAGCCATGTGAATGAATTAGTCGATGTCGAACATGGTAGAAACCACTTGATTACCGGTCAATGATGTAAACTGTTAACAAGTGTGGGAGAGACCACCAGTAATGTCAATGGTTCTCAAAGTACCCAGCACAATCCGTGAGATGTGAATGAATGAGTTGATGTCGAACATTTCATGGAATCCTTCGATCGCAAGTCAATGATGAAAACTGATGTCGAAGGCGAGAAACCTGCCATTGATGCATGCAGACTCAAGGTACTGACGATTTCTAAGTCAACTCTCTAGATAATGTGCTGATGTCGATAGAAAGCGACCCGTTGCAGGCAAGCCCGCAACACGAAATCATAGTTCAAGTTGAAGAAATGTTGCTGTAAGGACTGACTCAATGATGATATGATGGATGATAGGTATTCTGC
>APFE030648783.1:128543-157622 GCA_000404065.3 Pinus taeda | reverse complement strand
GGAGAATCCTAGGATTATGGCCACTAAGGTTACCAACAGCAACAAATATACCTGGGGGAACAGTCTACACTCCGACAGCACGCAAGGGCAGAGTAACAAGCTCAATCCCCTTACCGGCTCCTTGACAATGGTCAATCCAAGGTTTACCGATAAGTGATCCCCTGGCTCCTCAATTTGAGGTTTACCGTTTGTAATACGTGCGTGTCTGGCGTCGTTCCCAACGAGGGAGGATTGATCCCCTCACTGGTTCGGACACGAGCCCGTGCTTCTCCTTTAAGAGGAGCTTTCCCAGAATACAAATGTAACAGCTGGATTTATTCTATCACAAGATAAGCTACTTGTTTGTTTTAATAGTCTTGGAGAGTTAAGTACTCACCTACTCCAAGACACTAGCCTAAGCTATGTTGGTGCTTCAGAGCCCTAGAAAATAAAAATTTCTATGTTGATTTTATTTTAAGCGTTGATTTTAATGGTTGTTCTTTAGGACAAAGGTGATGGAGATGAAACTTGATGGTGTGTAGACTCGACTCCAATTCTCTAAAAGATGCACCTAAGATGATTCGATAACTTTTCTTTTCAATGAATTTTCTAATTAAGAGAGTTGAGAGAATGCAATCTTTTCAATAAACACAACTTTTTCAAAAGACAATCAAAGAAACAATTCTCTTTATCTTTCAAAGCACACAAAACAAGACCACTCTTCTACTTCACGAAAAAGTTCCTTTCTCTTTCAAGACGTCAAATGTTACTCTAAATCAAATGTCGCAAAGGAGATCGTTGATATTTTCCTATTTAATAAAAAGCATGTAAAACTAATCTAATCAAAGCAATTTCAAGATCTATGCAAATTTATGAAAAATCACTCAAAAGTGAATCAAAGGAAATGTATCTAACCTTTTTTAACAACTTAGTCTAAGAAGTGAAAGCTTACTAGGATGATTCTTGGGATGTTTTACTTGCCGATGATTGATCCAAGGATTAGTTTATGCAGAATCATGAACTAATCAAAACAAAAATTCAATCTCTTTTTGTTCTTTTATAAAATGAAATTCACAACTTTAAATGAACAAGCTTATTGAAATTTTGCAAAGAGGCAACACAAAGGTAGGTTGCTCACGAGGGTAGATTTTGCGACTGGTCCGACTCCTAAGAAGACTGACAAAACCAGAGATATCTAAGGCTTTGCGACTTCTAAACCCAAAGTCACTACAGGACCAATATAAAAACCAAACCCTAAGGCTAAAATCTCAAGGAATTTCACTAAAACTTTCAACACTAATGGAAAAAGTATAGGTGAAGATTTTTGACAGTCAACTAGTGGTTCTGGGCAGTAAAGACTAAGAAAAACAAATTCTAAAGGGAGAAACTGATGAAATTGAAATTTTCTCAATTTTACCAGGGTACGCAGGCAACCTGTTTAACCAGGTGTGTGCCCGCTCTGTGTACACAGATACAGTGCGTACAGGTACGCACTGTGTCTAACTCAGAGGGTGTGTACTACTGTAAAATGAAGAAAAACTAAGTTCTAACTGACCTAAGCTAAGCCACCCAAAAACGTAGTCAAGCAATCAAAAAGCAAAAGAAATAAGACTCTTTTCAGATCAAAGTAATATTAAAGGAAAAATCAATCCCATCAATGGATTCCCCAGTGGAGTCGCCAATTTTTCATGCGGAAAGAGTTATTTTTGCGGACAAATCTAACCTCCCTAGGAGCTTAAGACTCTCTAGTGACAAACAAACCAAACAAGAGCTATCCTTCTCTAAATACACATCATTCTACGAGAATTCAAATGTTTTCGATCTTACCTTAGGTCCAGCGCTTGTTGTAGCAGTCCAGCTTCATTGATCCAGATGAGCTCCTCCTTCACTTTGAAACCTGCATACACTAACAAGCAAACGATTACATAACACCTGAATATTCCATAAAACAAAGCATATTCAACATATAGACCAAGGAGTATATGAAACAATTCATTAACAACAAATCATTGAGAAGAATGGACTTATTTGTATTAAGGAAAGAAAAGAACCCATTACAACCTGAGCCTTGGTGTTGTGCAAGTTCCTCCCAGGGTCCAGCAAGAGTTTTCCTCTACTTTGACAAGCTCACCCACTTCCAAATGAAACAAGAAGGATGGTAATCTCTCCTCACAAGCTTCTACAAGGAAGTCCTAATTCCAGCAGCATCTACCCTTTGGAATGTTCAGCTTTCAACCTGCCCTCCTTTGGCCCAGCCTGTATTTATAGTTTTCTAGAGGAAGTTATTCAGTTCCAACATCAATGGGATACTCCCTCTTTTGGATGGGGTAGCTCCTCTCTTGATGGGATAAGTTCCTCTATCATAGGGGTGCATGAACCATCTGGAGGCACTCAATACACGTCAAACACTCTTCTAGAAGGCTCTAGATATGACCACAAGTAACTTTTTAGAGATGAAAATCGCGCCTTTTGACCTTTACAGGGGTACGCACCCAACCTTTAGCTTACAGAGCGTATAAATACGCAGGCACAGTGTGTTAGGAGTGCGTACACGCAGGCAAGGTAGAGAGAACCTGTGTACCCAGAGATAAACATGTTTTAAAGTGACTTTCTCTCTTTTTGAAGTTTGACATGAAGAGCAAAGGTTTGAGGCTTGACAAGGAGGACAATATGGCTATTTAACTGCAGATAGCCATGGTGACAAATTTCAGTGTAACAGAGACATTGGTGAAAAGGTGTCCAATAGTGACTTGGTCACCATCACATTAAATGGTTTAGTGCAAGATTACCAAATTTTTGTTTCAAGTCTTTCAGTTAGAGAGAAGCCTCCTAGTTTTGATGAATTGACAGGTATTCTTCTACAAGAGGAAGAGAGGATGAAGAACTTCAATTTGGGCTCAAACAATTCAGATTTAGCATTGGTAGCCAAGGGTAAGCAACCATACAAAGGCAAGCCATGGGACAAATGCAAAGGAGGAAAGTTTCAAGCAAAGCAAAAAGGAATGGGGCAACCCAAATGTAGAAAATAGAAACAAGAAATGATAAAAATGCAGCCATACAAAGGCAAGCCATGGGAAAAAAGCAAAGGAGGAAAGTTTCAAGCAAAGCAAGAAGGTATGGCACAACCTAAATGTAGAAAATAGCAATAAGAAATGATAAAAATAGAATCCAGAATATTTGAGTTGTAATTAGTTTACTCAGTTTACTGAGTTAAGTCCAGTTAAATTAATTCCAAATTGTTTGAGGAACTAATAGAGAGATAACAATCAGTCGATGCATGCAGGCACTAAAGTAGTGTACTTCAGTTAACTGAAGATTCCCTCATTAGAAACTCATGCATGTCTACTCTGAGAAAGACCCAGTTCAGATTAAAGACAAGGAATCATTCCTGGAGGATTGCGTAGTTTTGACAGTGTGTGAGATCAAGTGATAACCCACTGGGTAGAAGAGGTTTTCCACTTGGCGAAGTGAGAATCATCCCAGAGGAACAACACAAGGAAATAGGAACTTGGAGGGCAGAGGAGAAGGCTTATGAGAAGCTAGGATTCCTTGTCATCATCTGTGAGGATTGTACTGAGAGCTGGCTAGCTGTGAGAGCTAAGGCTTTGTATAATTCCTATGTATTTCCACCTTCTATGATAATACAGATAGTGGGGTTTTTAGCTAAGGCTTTCCCCAAAGTATTTTCATGTATATTGTGCATTAATTCTTCTTCTTCTGGTTATATGTGTTCAACTGGATCTTTAAGCTTTCGCAAAGCAAACTTTGATAATAGAAGTAGGTTATAGTATTTTTCTTTGATGTATACTGCATTATCGGGTTAACCTATAGTCAAATTTTCTACATGGTCTTAGAGTGAGATTTGTAGAGAATTTGCAGAATTTATACACTAAATTTCTAGTTCGTGATAAAAGAAATGATGATTGTTATTATTGTGGCAAACCTGGACATCATGCTAAAGATTTCTATAAAAGGAAATATAACGAATCTAAACAGAGAAACAGAAGTCATAATGTGAATTTTGTGGAAAACGACACCTCAATCAATGATGGATTTAAAAATCTAAAATTGTTTGTTTCTGATGCTGCATTATCTGATGAGACTGATGATGTGAATGCTTGGTTATTGATTCTATTGCATCACTCCATATGTCTTTTAATAAGGATTGGTTTGATGAATATCGTGAGAACATTAATGGAACATGTGTTTATCTAGGAGATAATAGATCCCTTCAAGTTCTAGGATATGGAGTAATAGGTGTGATGTTACCTAATGGAAAAGAGAGAAAGATCCATGATGTGATGTATGTTCCTGATATAAAAAAAAAGAGCTCAATTTTTGTTTCTACTATTTTTGATCGAGATTTAAAGGTGGAAATTTTCAAATCACAGTGTGTTGTTAAAGATATCCAGGATCGCTACAAGGTTATTGCCATAGGTACCAGAGTTGGAGGCTTGTATAAGCTGAATGTGACCAGGACAGGGCATTAAGCATTGGCATCTATAACAATGTCAACGGAAAATTTATGTCATCAAAGGTATGGGCATTTAAATCATAATGATTTAATATTAGTTTAAAGAAAAACAATGGTTGAAGGTCTTCTTGTTATGAAGAATAATCATGTTGAATGTGTAGCATGTGCACTTGGTAAGCAACATAGGGAGGAATTTCCTATACATGAAGAAAAAAGGAAAAGATAAATACTTGAATTAATTCATACTAATGTATGTGGACCTATGCAAACTAGATCTCTTAGAGGAGCATTATACTTTCTTATTTTTGTTGATGATAGATCTAGATACACTTGGGTCTATTTCATAAGAAAGAAAAGTGATGTTTTTGAATACTTTAAGGTATTCAAAATCATGGTGGAGAAAAAAACTGGGAAATACATCAAAATTCTCAGATCTAATCAGGGGGGAGAATACAAATCAAGAGCTTTTAATCAATATTGCAAAATTCATGGGATTCTACAACAATTTACAGTGCCTCATACACCTCAGCAAAATGGAGTTGCTGAGAGGAAAAATAGAACACTAGTGGAATGTGCATGAAGTATGAAGGTAAAAATATCTCTAATATTTTTTGGGTTGAATCCATTAATACTGCGGTTTACTTGAAAAAATGGAGTCAAACTAAAATTTTAGATCTAAAAACACCTTTTGAAGCATTTTATGGATTTAAACCAAAAGTGAATCATTTAAGAGTTTTTGGATGCAAGACATTTGCTCATATTCCAAAAGATGAAAGAAGAAAACTTGATGCAAAATCAATTAAGTGCACATTCATTGGTTATTGTGATGATCAAAAGGCATACAAGTTGTTTGATCCTACTTCACATAGATTGCTTGCAAGTAGGGATGTGGTGTTTCATGAAAATGTAGATGAATGTGATAAAATGAATAACACAGGTATATGACATGATATTGATGATTATGTCAAAATAGAAGCAAGTTTTGAACAGGAACAGGAACAGGAACAACAACAGGTACAAGAATAGGTACAGGTTTAAGAACAAGAAACATCCAGCAGTCATGAAACTCCAAGAAGACAACAAGAGACTCCAAAAAGCAAGAAGAAGGATGAAAGCAGTAAAACTCTAAGGAGGTCACCACGTGAAATTCAGCCACCTATAAGGTATAAATATTATGCATTAATGTCTCATGGAATGAATGTTGTATAACCCTCAAGTTATGAAGAAGCTAAAGAATATAAAGAATGGAGAGATGCAATGAATGGGGAATACAACTCTATAATGAAGAATGACACATGGGAATTAACACAATTTCCCAAAGATAAAGTTCCCATAGGATGCAAATGGTTGTTCAAACCAAAGTTTAATGTTGATGGAAGTATTGATAAGTATAAAGCTAGTTGGTTGCAAAAGGCTATTCACAAGAAGAAGGCATTGATTATGAAGATACCTTTGCACCTGTAGCTAAAATGAATACAATTAGAATCATGCTTGCATTAGCTAGAAAACAGAATTGGAAACTACATCAGTTAGATGTCAAATCTGCTTTCTTGAATGGTGAATTAAAAGAAGAAGTATATTTGGTACAACCTGAAGGGTTTGTAAAGCAGGGACTGGAGCATCTTGTTTGTAGGTTAAAGAAAGCTTTGTATGGCTTGAAACAAGCACCAAGATCTTGGTATGTGAAAATTGATTCATTCTTTTATGTCAAAGGTTTTGTGAGAAGCAAAAGTGATCCTAACTGGTACATCAAGAGATATGAAAATGGGAATATTGCCTTGATATATTTGTATGTTGATGATCTTATCATAACATCTAGTTCACTCAGGTTGATTAAAGTAACTAAAATTCAGTTGTTACAGGTATTTGAAATGAAGGATCTTGGTGAATTGCATTATTGTTTGGGTCTTGAAATTTGGAGGGAATCTGGTAAGACAATCATCACATAAAGCAAATATGCAAAGACAATCCTTGAAAGATTTCATATGTTTGAATGAAAACCAGTGTCTACTCCTTTGGAATAGAATTTCAAGTTGTACAATGATGGTGGATCTATAGAAGTGAATGGAACTTTATATCATCAATTGGTGGGAAGTTTGAACTACCTCATCACTACCAAACCAGATATAACATATTCTATCAACATCCTTAGTCAGTTTATTGCTAAGCCTTGTGAAAGCCATTGGAAGGCAGTAAAGAAAGTCCTTTAATATCTGAAGGGAACACTTTATTTTGGTATTTTGTATACTGATGAATATGATGTTGAGTTGGCAGGTTTTTCTGATTCAGATTAGGATATAAATCCTGATGATAGAAGATCAACCTCTAGATATGCATTCAATTTAGGATCGGGGTTCGTATCATGGAGTAGCAAGAAACAACCAACTATTTCTTTGTCATCCATAGAAATTGAATACAAAGCTTTGACCAATGCAACTTGTGAAGCTATTTGGTTAAGGAGGATTCCTGAAGGTGTTGGAGAAAAACAAAGAGGACCAACAAGCATCAAATGTGACAACCAGAGTTCCATGAAGCTGGAAAACTATCTAATTTATCATGCAGAACAAAACATATTGAAGTCCAGCATCATTTTGTAAGAGAAAAGATAAAATCAAATGAGATTCATTTAGTGTATTATAATACAAGTGAGAATGTTGTTGACATCTTTACCAAGCCTCTTGGAAAGATGAACTTTGAAATATGTAGACAACAACTAGGCATTGTTGAAAATCCATTTCTCCATTAAGGGGGGGTGTTGGAATAAAGTAGAAATGATATGTCCAGATAGAGTTGATGAGTTGTGTTCTTGTAGTTAGCATTTGAGTCTATCTATCATGAGTTGTGTCTTAGTAGTTTGCGTTGTCAGTTGGTGATCCAAATGATTTGGATCTAGATTGTCCTAGACGCTGCCTATGTGTGCCTATATAATGCACTAGTTGTCCAAGCAGTTTGATCAATGAGATTTGATTTCATTCTTGTGCATCTCTATGATTTTCTAATATTGAGGGTGTTGAATCTATATATGTAGTCAAAAAACCATTTTAAACAACATAAATTAAGATTTGATCATAATTCATTTTGGTCAATTCCAACAAGACTACTCCCTTAAAGTATCGAACAATTATTAAAAAAATATATTTCCATTTGTTTTTAGAAAAAAAACATAATAATCTTAAAAAAAACTAAAAACATATTCCACGTGTTAACCTTATAAACATCTTCAATTTTATATATTCATATTCAATAATTAAAATTGAAAATTGTATAACATCTTTTTTTAAATGAATTACCACAACATAATTCATTTAAAGTATTTCAACAATTATTGGAAACTTATATTGCCAATTCTCTTTTAAAAGGGAAGAAATATCATAATCTTATAAGAAAACTAAAAATCTCAACCATTATTCGAAACTTATATTTCCAATTCTCTTCTAAGAAGAAATATCATACTCTTACCAGAAAACTAACAATATTGAGATGTGTTGCTATGAACCTCTTAATTATATGTATATATATATATATAATGATTCTCTTTAAAAAGAAGAAATATCATAATCTTACAAGAAAACGAAAAACATATATGATGTGTTGGTATTATAAAGCTCTTCAATTTTATATATTTCCATGTTCAATGATTAAAATTGAAAATTGTACAATGGGATTTTTAAATGAATTACCGCGAAATAATTTTCAATATTCCCCTTTTTATCATTGTACATGTGATTGGGAGGAATGATAGGAATGATAGTTGTAATCCCATTGAGGCCCTATCATCACTAGTGACATGTTAATATGGTATTTGGGTTTGAAGAGTTAGGTTTATTTTGGATATTAATTTTGAAATGAGTGGTTAGGTTTATCTTGGATATTAATTTTGAAATGAGTGGAAGTGTTTAAAGGTTTATTAAGATATATATAAAATAAATGGTGTACTATGTGAGGAAGTTTAATGAGTCTATGGGGTGATTCAATTTTTGATTTCTATATTATAAAGTGTTATGTAAATTATAAGACTCAAGATTCAAATCCGTATGAGTCAAGCTAACAAAAGGAAAAACATGAATATGAATATGAGCATGTGATATTTTTTTATAGATTTAATGTTCAATTTTGAAAATAATAGTATATATACATATAAACACATTGTTTTTTTGCAAACGAAATTGTAAAAAGTTAAGTTACCAATAATCATATTTTACTCTCAAACTAGAGAGATAAATTGTATTTTCTCAACAAAATGTCCAAAAATTACACAATCTTCTTTTACTTTATTTATAAATTAAATTCCCGAAAAAATAGAAAACCTTATATAATGTAATTTCCCTTTCTTTAATTACATTCCTAAATTTGTTATTCAAACCATATCCCTATATAAAAGTTTATCTAAATATCATCACCATATTAATTTATGAAAAAGCCCACTAATCTTATTATTTCATAATTTCAACTAAACCAGCCTAGATCCATCTTAACTCTAAATCTATCAAGCGCCAAGAGGGATACAATCTCTCAAGGTGCAAACCTATTTCCTGAGTGCAAAACTTGAGGAAAGGATTGCATCTCAAGAGATTTGATCCCTCTTGATGCTTGATAGATCTAGGGTTAAGATGGATCTAGGCTGCTTATATAAATACTATATAATAACTATATTTGTATCTATGTGATGCAAGAGCATCCGAATGAAAAGGCAACAACTGGGAGATGTCTCTTATTATTTTTATTTTCATTTTATTTTGACAAATAGAGAGGAAAACACTTCAAGTTTCTATTTCATTTAGTTTCATTTTGTGTCATTTTAAACTAAGGCTGAATCAACCATTCTTAGTTCTTAAATTAGGCAAATAGATTAAGTTAGGATTAGTTAAGAACTGTTTGAAGAAACTATTGAGCAACTGTTTCATAACTGAGGAACAGTTCCTCGAACTGTAAAAAAAAAACTACTAATGATGTATTGAAAAGGAAAACAAGAAAGAAGAGTAGGGAGTTAGCCAAATGAGAATGTGATTGTAAGCCTGTAGGCAAGTTGTAAGTAGAGGCTGCTAATAATGAAATATTAGGCCAAAGATAGAGAAATTATGCAAATGTATATTTATACTTAGATTCAGTTCCAAACTGTATAAGTGCATGATTCAAACTTGAAATGTTAAATTATGTGTGTATCAGAGATTTCGTGTAATAGTTGAATGCAGGTAGAGTCACGCAATGGAACAACAAAGAAAGAAGAACCATGAAATAACCCGAGTCACAGAGAAACATTGAAGAAATGATATAAAACCCCAAATCAAAAGGAAGCGCGAAGAGGTGAAGTGATGATGCACAGACACTGTTGGATTTATCAAATCAACGGATAGGGTTCAGTCGCATAGAACTGAAATATCGCATTGCAACGTTTCAATCATAAGGAATGAACCTTGGGCCATTGGAACTAGCGATAGCGATTTGCGACGAGAGATATCATCGCTGACCATTGGATCAAAAGGCTAGATCAATGGTGGAAGATCGTCACGGAGTATCGCATTGCAAAGATCCAAGGGGGAGGGATTTAACATTGGTGGTAGCGATTGTGACTTGCGATTGATGCAACCAATGATGTGATCGCATCGAAAAACCCCATGGTAATGTATCGGCCAAGAGAGAATGCAACATGCGAAGTTAAGCGGACTTGATAAGGAATAGGCATCATTGTATAGCATTTGAAATCCAACATTATCACATATTGGAGGAGAAGGAGTTGTGTTTTGTGACTCCATCCAACCCCGATTGTGATTAGAAATAAAGGGGCGCCCTTGGGGAATGTGCAAAGACTTTGGAAAAAGTGGGAAAATGTGTGTTACACATGTTTTATGCGTATTTCCTTTATAAAGGTTTTATAATAATTGTAATGTTGATTTGAAGGATTTGTGTGGTAAGTCCAAGATAACCAAGGATAAAGAGGAGTGGTTATATATTTGTGGGATTAAGGACTTAAAGGGTCATAAAGGGTTATAACATTATGATAGGAAGAAACGATGAAGGGAAAGACTGGGTTACTGAATTGAATCATTCCACAAAAACTAGTTAAAGGGGCCGTAGCCATTAAGGATTGAAGATTGGTGTACGCAGGTGTTTGACGACATCATTTTGGTATCAAAGTTGGTTTTTTCCTTTCTCTCAATAAAGATGGAGATAGGAAGAAGGGGTCTAGGATTAGCCATCAAGAGAGCAGCAGATGAAGGGTTAAGAGAAGATATTAGAAATTTAACTGCATGTTTGGCAGTGGTGGAAGCAGGAAGGCGTAGAGATCCGGAAGGTGGGGATGATAGTGAGGAGGAAAACATAGCCACGACCGATGGCTCAGATGATGAAGGACTGAAAATTAAGCTATTGAAGTTAGTTTTGTTGGCTAGAAGCTCTCTAATTATGATGGTAGTTAATCCACAGAGGCATTTTTACACTGGATATGTGAATTAGATAAATATTTTGAGTATGAAGAAATCAGGGAAGATAAGAGGGTCAAGTTTGTTGTGACAAAATTGAAGGGACATGTACCATTGTGGTGGGACAGTGTACAGGTAGAAAGGAGGAGATTAAACAAACCATTGATTAAAAAATTGTATAGGATGGTCGCTAGAATGAAGAGAAAGTTTATGATTAAAGATTATCAAATTGCCCTTTATAGATAGGTACAAAACCTGAAGCAGAGAATGATGACTATGAAGGAATATACTGAAGAATTTTATAAAATTAGCCTGAGAGCTGGTTATGTAAAAGATACCCCTAAGAAAACAACGAGGTTTGTGAATGGTATATGGATGGAGATCTTGGACGAAATTAGCATTCTTTCCACTAAGACCATGGAGGAAGCTTATTAGAGTGCTTTGAAGGTGGAGGAAAAGATTGCTAGGAAACAAAATGCTAGAAGAGGACTTGGTTCTGGTAGAGGCCGAGGATAGACCTTTGGCAGAGGTAATATTTCCAACGTCAATGAAGAAGGTAGTAGTTCGAAGACTTCGGGACAGAGTGAAAGGGAAGGTAACACTAGAGGAGTAAGGTCATACCAGCAAGGAAGAGGTAATGGCAGAGGCAAAGGAAATGCCTATCAGTGTTACAAGTGTCACAAGTGGGGACATAGGTCCTTTGAATGTCCTGAAAATCAACAAACTGGGCAGAGGGGAGCATATGTTGCTCAGCCTGATGAAGCAGATGCATCACCACAGGAGGTGGAAAATATGCCAGAAACCGGGGAAGCCTTGGTGTTGAACAAGGTATTATTAAAACCAGCTAAGGAAGTAGTTGATCAGACACAGAGGAAAGCATTTTTTTTGGACTGTATGTAAGTCACACGGAAAATGTTGTAAATTGATTATTGACAGCGGGATCACTAATAATTTGGTAGCTACGGAGATGGTGAAGAAACTAGGTTTGAAGAGAGAAAAACACCCAACTCCATACATGGTGTCCTGATTGCAGAAGGGACACCAATTGTTAGTTGATGAACAATGCGAGGTATATTTTCAGATAGGTAAGTACAAGGATAAGGTGACTCGAAACATAATGTTGATGGACGTGTGCCATATTCTGCTGGGCATACCATGGCAGTATGATAGAAAGGTAGTCCATGACGAAGTGGAAAATTTTTACAGATTTGTCAAAGATGGGATAAAGCATACCTTGGTACCCATGAAAGAAGAGGAGACAACAGAAACAAGTGGAACGAAAGCATTGCTGCTAGGAGGAAAGGAGTTTTTGTGATGGATTGAAGAGAGTGAATTGGGTTATGCAGTTTTGAGAAGACCAAGGGCAGTGTTAGTACACACCAACCTTACTGATTTACCAGAAGCTATACAGAACATGCTGCAAGAATTTAGTGATATTGTGGTAGATGATCTACCGGACAAATTACCATCAAAGAGGAGCATTAGTCACCATATTGATTTTATTCTAGGAGCTATTTTGCCAAACAAGGCTACCTACCAGATGAGTCCAAAGGATAATAAGAAATCTGGAAGCAAGTGCAGGAGTTGTTGGATAAAGGACTGATTTGAGAGAGTTTAAGCCCTTGTGCAGTTCCGACTATTTTAGCCCCCAAGAAAGGAGGTGAGTGGAGAATATGCATTGATTCTTGGGCCATTAACAAGATAACTATCAGGTATAGATTCCCTTTACCTCGGATGGATGATATGATGGATTATTTGAGTGGAGAAACATACCTTTTCAAAGATAGACCTAAAAAGCGGCTACCACCAAATCAGAATTCGAGAAGGTGACGAGTGGAAGACAACTTTCAAGACTAATGAAGGCTTGTACAAATGGCTGATTATGCCATTTGGGTCAAGAAATTCCCCTAGCACATTCATGCGGTTAATTAACGAGATGTTGAAGGAATTCATTAGTAAATTTGTGATTGTGAATTTGAATGATATACTTATATTCAGTAAGACGAAGGAAGAACATTTTTGACATGTGAGGTACATATTGGAAAAATTGCAGCAGAATAAATTATTGATAAATTTGAAGGAATGTTCCTTGTTCAAGAAAGAGTTAATTTATTTGGGATTTTTTATTTCTGAGAATGAACTAAAAATGGATCTAGAAAAGGTTGCAACTATAGTTAGCTGGCCATCTCCCAAAAGTTTGCTTGAGGTACAGAGTTTCCATGGATTGGTGAGTTTTTATCGAAAATTTATTAAAAATTTTAGTGGTATTTGTGCACCTATGTTTGACACCATTAAGAAAACAAATTAGCCTTTCCATTAGACAGAAATGGCAGGGAAGAGCTTTCAGTTACTCAAAAGGAAGATTACCGAAAAACTGATTTTGAGATTACAGATTTTAACAAACTTTTCCAAGTTCATTGTGATGCTAGTGGGATAGCCATTGGTGCAGTACTCGGTCAAGAGGACAATCTAGTAGCCTATTTCAGTGAGAAACTAAATGAAAGTAGGCAGAAATACACATCTTATGACAAGGAATTTTATGCAGTGGTTCAAGCACTAAAGCATTAGAGACATTATTTGTTGGCTAATGTGTTTGTCTCATTTTCAGACAATTCTGTGTTGCAGTATATTATGCAGCAGCATAAGTTGAACCATAAACATGCCAAGTGGGAGGAGTACTTGTAGAGTTTTATGTTTGTGTTGAAACACATCAATGGTCAAGCCAACAAAGTGGCAGATGTGTTAAGCAAGAGGAATTTGATCCTATAAGAAATTACAATACAAGTAATAGGATTTGAACATCTTAAGGACTTGTAAGAGAGAGATGCAAATTTTAAGGAAGCTTATGAAGCTTGGCAAAATCCATTGTTGAGGGATAACAGTCCATGGCTAGACTATAATATGCAAGAATGATTGTTGTTCAAAGGAGGGCAGTTGTGTATTCTAAAATGTTCTATAAGAGAGAACTTAATCCAGGAAAAGCATAATGGAGGTTTAACCAGGCATTTGGCATAGACAAGACCTTGGATCAGTTGAGCCACTTTTACTCTTGGCCGAAGATGCACAGATATGTACAAAGGTTTGTAAATAGATGCAAAGTGTGTCAGCTTACAAAGGGACACAACCAAAACACAGGGTTGTATACGCCCTTACCCATTTCGAACAGACCATAGGACTCAATAAGTTTAGACTTTGTCTTCGGTCTATTGAAGACACAACGGGGATCTGATTCCATCATGGTGGTAGTGGATCTTTTCACCAAAATGGCACATTTCATTCCATGTAGGAGAACCAGTGATGCCACAAATATAGCACATTTATTCTTTACTGAGATACTCAGATTGCATGGCTTGCCAAAGTCTATTATTTCAGATCAAGACGTTAAATTTACAGGACATTTTTGGTGAACCTTATGGAAGAAATTAGACACCAAACTAAACTTCAGTTCAGCTCATCATCCACAGACCGATGGTCAAACCGAAGTGGTGAACTGAAGTCTAGGAAATTTATTGAGGAGTTTGGTCGGAGAAAATTCTCGATTGTTGGATCGTGTGCTTGCACAAGAGGAATTTTCTTATAACAATTCACCCAACCGGAGCATAGGTAGTACTCCTTTCTAGATCCTATACGGTATGCATCCATGGGGAATACATGAGTTACAGGATTTTGTACAGTTGGAGCGCAGGAGTGCTGATGGTGAAGTTTTCTCAAAGGCAATCAACGATCTTCATGAACAGGTGAAATTAAAATAACAGAACAACAGCCAAAGATATAAGCAGAAGGCAGATTTGAAAAGGTGAGAGGTGAAATTCAACGTAGGAGACCCGGTATTAGCACACTTACACAAAGAGAGGTTTCCTAAAGGCGAGTACAACAAGTTGAAATGGGAAAAGATTGGGCTTTGTAGGATTCTTCAGAAATTTTCTGCGAATTCTTATGAATTGCAGCTACCCCCAGGTATTGGAATTTCACCCATTTTCAATGTAGCAGACCTATACCCCTACATTGTGACAAAGGATGAAGATAGTTTGGAAAGATGAACACAGGACACCCAGAAAGAGAATGATATGTGGATTAAACAAATGCCCCCAAAAAAGCCTCTAGAGATTGAACAGATCCTAAATACCCAGGTGGCTAGACGGACTCAACGGAAGGAATATTTGCAGTACCTAGTCAAGTGGAAGGGTCATCCTATTGAAGATAGTTCTTGGTTGGATGCTAGCTAGATTCAGAGCGTTGGGTACTCTATTGAAGAGCTCATGGACAAGAGCCATGAATTTCATTTACCCCGGGAGCTTGATGTAGGAGCATCCGAATGAAGAGGCAACAACTGGGAGATGTATCTTGTTATTTTTATTTTTGTTTTATTTTGACAAATAGAGAGGAAAACACTTCATGTTTCTGTTTCATTTAGTTTCATTTTGTGTCATTTTAAATGAAGGTTGAATCAGCCATTGTTAGTTCTTAAATTAGGAAAATAGATTAAGTTAGGATTAGCTAAGAACTATTTGAAGAAACTGTTGAGCAACTGTTTCATAACTGAGGAACAGTTCCTCGAACTATAAAATAAAATTGCTAATGATGTATTGAAAAGGTAAACAAGAAAGAAGAGTAGGGATTTAGCCAAATGAGAATGTGATTGTAAGCCTACGGGCAAGTTGAAAGTAGAGGCCACTAATAACAGAAGATTGGGCCAAAGATAGAGAAATTATGAAAATGTATATTTATACTTAGATTCAGTTCCAAACTGTATAAATGCGTGATTCAAACTTGAAATGTTAAATTATGTGTGTATTATAGATTTCGTGTAATAGTTGAATGCAGGCGGAGTCATGCAGCAGAACAGCAAAGAAAGAAGAACCATGAAACAACTCGAGTCACAGAGAAACATTGAAGAAATGATATAAAACCCCAAATCAAAAGGAAGAGTGAAGAGGTGAAGTGATGATGCACAGATACTGTTGGATTTATCAGATCAACAAATAGGGTTTAGTCGCATAGAACTGAAATATCATATTGCAACTTTTATATCATAAGGAATGAACCTTGGGCCTGGAACCAGCGATATGGATTTGCGATGAGCGATATCATCACTGACCATTGGATCAAAAGTTTGGATCAACGGTGGAAGATCGTCGCGGAGTATCACATCGCAACAATCCAAGGGGGAGGGATTTAACATTGGCAGTAGCAATTGCGACTTGCGATTGATGTGATCAGTGATGTGATCGCATCGTAAAACCCCATGGTAATGTATCAGCCGAGAGAGAATGCAACATGCGATGTTAAGTGGACCCAATGAGGAATAGAGATCGTTGTATAGCATTTGAAATCTGACGTTATCGCATATCAGAGGATAAGGAGTATGTGTTGTGTGACCACGGGCAACCCTAATTGCGATTAGCGATAAAGGGGAGCCCTCAAGGAATGTGTAAAGGCTTTGGAAAAAGTGGGAAAATGTATGTTACACATGTTTTATGCGTATTTCCTTTATAAAGGTTTTATAATAATTATAGTGCTGATTTGAAGGATTTGTGTGGTAAGTCCAAGATAACTAAGGATAAAGAGGAGTGGTTATATATATGCGGGATTAGGGACTTAAAGGGTCATAGAGGGTTATAGCATTCCGATAGGAAGAAATGATGAAGGGAAAGACTGGGTTACTGAATTGAATCATTCCGCAGAGTCTGGTTAAAGGGGTTGTAGCCATTAAGGATTGAAGATTGGTGTGCGTAGGTATTTGACAAAATCACTATGTGTCTCTTTCTTATTCGCTCTCTCTATCTCACCCCCCAAACATGCACATTCTCTCTCTATATCTATCTATCTCTCCCTCTCTCTCTCTTCCCCTTTTCTCCCTCTCTCTCTTCCCTCCTCCTCTCCTTTCTTCCTCTCTCTCAATTTCTCCCTTGTCACTCCCTCTCTCTCTCTCCACCTTTCTCCTTGTGTGTATTTTTTCTTCCCTCCCTCTCTCTCCCCCTCCAACTTCAACTCTCTCTCCTTCTCTCTCTTTAGTCCTCTCTCTCTTCCTTCCTCTTTCTCCCTTTCTCGCCCACCTCCCTCTGTCTCCCCCCCCCATATCTCTCTCTCTCTCTCTCTCTCTCTCTCTCTCTCTCTCTCTTCCCTTCAACTTTGTCACTATCTCCCTCCATCTCTCCTTCTCTCTCTGTCCCCTCCATATTTGTGTCTCCCTCTCTATCTCCCCCTTCTCTCTCTCTCCCTCTCTCTCTCTCCAACTTTGTCACTATATACCTCCCTCTCTCCATCTCTCTCTCCCCTCAATCTTCGTGCCTCCCTCTCTCTCTTCCCCTTCTCTCCTTATCTCTCTCCTCGACCCTTCTTTGTAATAAAGCCTATTATAACAAGTTAATAATATCCATAGTAACAAAGCCTATTATTTACAAGTTAATAATATCCATAGTAAAGTGGGGACGAATATCCATGGTTAAGAATCTTGTATTGCTATAAAATATTTTGGTTGTGAAATAGGTTATGGTTTTTGGGATGTGGTATTGATAAGCCATGGTATTGAGCCATGGTATTGTACCAAAGTCTATTCAAAAGTTAATAAAAAATCAAAATGTAACAAATTGAATTTTATTATTTTTATTATTTTAACTTTTTATTATGAATTAAGCCAACATTTAAATGTTTACACTCATCCTTAGGTACAAGTTTATATTACTTTTGACTTTTTATTTATTACTTTTAACTTCTTGTTTATTATTTTAATGTTTTATTATTAGTTGAGCTAACATTTAAACGTTTATACTCATCCCAGATATCACTTTTAACTTTTTTTTTTTTTTTTTTTTTTTAATTGGGCTAACATTTAAAATTGTTTACATACTTACATTACAACTACACATCTCACCTAACACAATAATCCAAATTATATTCAAATTTATTGTGGCTACATGCAATTTATCTTCCTATGATTCAACATATTGAGAGCTTCACATATAAATACATACTCTTTTATATTTTTTATTTAACTTATTGTGTTCACCATTTGATGGGAGTCTCATAAATGGATCCTTTTGAATAGTTATGCATATCTAAAATCATGAGATATATATATTTTCCAAGTTCTTCTGCATGAAAGTTAATCTAAATATCATCATCATATTAATTTATGAAAAATTCCACTTCATAACTTCAACTAAATAATCAAAATTATACTCAAATTTTATGTGTGTAAATGCATAGTTTACCTTCCTATCCATTCCGCATACTGAGAATCCCACTTCATAACTTCAACTAAATAATCAAAATCATACTCAATTTTGTTATGTCTAAATGCATATTTTACCTCCCTATCCATTCCGACACTGAGAGCTTCACATGAAAATACACACTCAGTATATTTCTTATCAACCACCAGCAGCTGTATATGCATTCAATATATTGTTGACTATAAATTAGCTACACATTTGGACTAAAAATTAAATCATTGTCAGTAAAGTTAACATTAGGAAACCAATTTTTTTTTTTTTTTTATAATATTATATTTTTAATTTATTTGGAATTTGATTGGCTTTTTTCTGCTCTTATTTTTATTTAGTAATAATTATCGTTCAGAGTGTATTGTTGAGTCCAACCTTGTACCAGTTTCGTACCATTTGCAAGTTAAGACTTTTAATTAAGTTAGTTTTGTACCATTTGCAATTTGGGACTTTTAGTTGAGTTCTTATTGCTTTTTAGGGAAGAGTCTTCTATTGTTGTGCAAGGGACCAATATTAGTTATAGCATTGGTCCCACACATCCATCAAAAAATATTCATAAATCATCAAAAATTTGTACATAAATACTTTATATTAAGTTATATAATTTAGTCCAAAATGGGCCCACATATTGATTGGGCCAACAAGTGTCAAATACCAAACCTTAACATCACATATTGACAAGACATAATGTCCCAAATATCTTTAGCTCTGAATTACCAAGTAATGTGAAATGCACTACAAAACATTCCATTGAATTCTATTCAGGAATACACCTATCCCATCAAACAATCACCTATAAATTTCCAGTGGAGAAACAAATCCCATTGCTCAGAAATACCTGCACAAGAATAGGTGAAATGTGTGTCAGCCATATATACGTGTATTTAAATATTCAACCTATTAAAGACAATAAATAACAATATTCCATTCAGGATTAAAGACAATAAATGACAACATTCAATTCTCAACATTCTCAATAAATGTCACCAACACACCAAACTTTTCAATTCAGGAATTAAAAACAGGAAAGCACATGGATCAACCTTCAAAGATTATCAACCATTTTATCATGTACAAATCAATCCAGGCCACACATTTGAATTTGGGAGATGGTAATCTATGCCAAACTTCCCTACCAATTAAATTTTATATGAAAAAAATATAAAACATCAACTCTTACTCATTTTCATTTCAGACATTCATTCTACTCATCAGCTATTGGAGATATGCAATCAAAGTGTTTAAACATTGTTACATTCATTTTATTCAGAAGTTTCATAATTTGTTGGAAAAATAAATACTGAGTGTGTGCACAATGTTACATTCATTTTATTCATGAGTTGCGGGAGACATACAGGTACGTTTTTGTTGAATAATGAATAATGTTATTTCTGTTGAGAAACAAAGGTAAATTAAAGCCATTACATCCAATTTCATTATTGATTTACTGATTTAGAAACCAATTTCATTGCAACTATAACCTCAAACCTGACCCTACAACTCAATATCAGACTACTATAATAGCAAAGAATATCATTTCAAAGAGCAGAGACAAATAGCCTCAGGTACTAAAACCATTATAACCAATTTCATTACTGATTCACTAAAGCCATTACAACGTACCTCAAATCTAACCCTGCAACTCAATATCAGACTATGATAATAACAAAGAATATCCTTTCAAAGAGCAAAGACAAATAGCCTCAGGTACTAAAGCCATTACAACGAATTTCATTACTGATTTACTAAATCCATTACAACTAATTTCATTACTGATCTACTGACGTAGAAACCAATTCCATTGCCGCACCTTTAGGTACAACCTAAAACAACACCTTTAGGGACAATATACACTTAACTTTAGGGACAATATATACTCTAGTGATTTCAATTGCAATTATTTATCCTTTCTTTTTGAGAGCCTCTATGTATAAATTTGGGTACATTGTGGTTGACCAAATGGATAGTTTCATAATGAAGCATATATGTTAGACCTTTATGATCAAGCCAATAGAGTTATTGTGCCTAGTCGTTAGCATCCCTCCATCTAATTTTGTGTTACTGTTATTTCTATAGACTTAACATTTCAGAATATGATATTATGACATTCTAAATTAAATTTGGCGAATCTATGGTACAACAATATATGCACCAGGTTTGATAAATAAACTGGATTTTCCAATTTTCCTATGAATAAGCCATTTTTCAAATATAGGTCTAGGTGTTTGAAAAGGAGATGTGTTTTCTTTCACTTTGTAAAAATTCAATGATTTAACAAAGAATCGAATGAAGGAATGATCTTTCAAATCTAACGCGCATGCAATTCTCTATAGTATCTGAAATACTGCCAAAAATACAATTATTGTCTCATACAAAGTTTACCTTCATATGTGGGTCTCCATTGTGATTTCTATTAGCAATAAAACATAAAAGAGACTTGGAAAACTGAAGAACCCAACCTGGTACAAGGTAAAACGCCTGAGAAATGGATATATTTTAAATGCTCAAAAATGACCTTTAGATGTGGTAAATGAATCACTAAAATTGTGTTGATAGATCATGATCAAGCCAACTTCAATCATGTATGTAACCCCTTTGAAGGCTACATCATCATCAACTTGTCCAAAGGTGTAGTGCTCTCTCTCCACACAAAGTGTGAATGTGCTAAGAAAACCATCATTGAGCTATGGATGCACACATGACTTTGGGAGCTCACATACAAAGGTCCAAACCAAGTCAAGTCATGTCAAAAGATAGCCAAATCAACATAATAGTGCCTCTCATTGAGTTAATAGAAGCTTCTTTTGCATTGGAAAGTAGGGCTCTGGTTTCTTGCAAATTAGAAATCACTTTTCACCTAATGTTGCAGTTGGTTGTGTGATTCATTTTAGAGTTAGTACTAGTTTGTCTTTGTTTCACTCATTAACATTGTTTTTGCTTATTTGTGGTAGTCAGTTATTACTAGACGCTTACAACATCAATTATTGAGCAACATAAAGGCTTGAATTTTGACTGTGAAATGGTGCAAGAGGAGATAGTTTGGTCAATGTCTCCCTTCTTTTTGGCCCAAGCCTAGCATTTTCTCCAATAATAAACTCCAAAACATGAAATTTCAGAGCTAGAGTAGCTATTTACTAAATTAAGGTCTTGGTAGAGTAGATACCACTATTAGGACTTCTTATCAACATAAGCAGGACCGGATCACTTCGTCCCTCACCTCTCCCTTACTTAAGTGTTTCTTTACTGACTCTTTAGAGCTAAACATGTGAGCCTTAGACCACTTAATGAATCCCTTAAAAGATACCACTTTACCCTTTTCTCAAGACAAAATCATGCTAAAAAATAGACATTCTTAAACTTGTTCTTGGTTTCATTGAAGAAAGACATGTCAGTTCCCAGAAAGACATGCCAGTTACCAAAATAAATAAGAATAGCTCTTCCTGAAAACCCATGTTTTCACCAACTATGAATAAAATGAATGCCAAGAAAAAATGAATGCTAGGAACAATCATTTAAGGACGCATCAAAATAGTTGGGTTAAAGAAATTGTGTTATGTCAAACCTATTATAAAATTAAAAAGGAATAGCTCTTCCTGATAACTCATAAAAATCATCTAAGAATCAAATAAAGAACTTTAAACCCTTCCAATAATGATTTTCAGATCCGAGATGTATTTAGCTACAATATATAGATAAATAACTAATTGTTGTTGCTCATTGATTGCAAAGGCCAATGAATTTCCTTGTTTTCTAATACAGTTTTTTAAAATTAGAATTTCGTGGTCACTTTGCAGTTTTTTGTAGCCATGCCAAGAGTTTCTATTACAGATCATACAAGGAACAGGAGGAGGTGAGGGACGAGGGGGGCCCAACTGTGGTCCACTTCATCAAATGAGGATAGGGGTGTGATGTGAATGCTCACAATGCACCTAGTAATGTCATTGAAAAGGACACTGTGGTTGCAGATCATGCTATCCCAACATCAACTATAGTGCAAGGTGAAAGTTCAACAAAGAAAATCAATGCCATTAGAGGTTGGACAAAGCAAGACATGCAGGTTGAAATTGATGACATCGAGTTTAATGGACATTCAATCTATGCCTCTGCAAAAGAACATGGTATTGCTGCCTCTAACATACATTATTGAATAAATGGGTTGACTAATACAAAGCGTAGAGGGTTTGTTACAGTTATGACTGAAGAGGAGGAGGCCGAGGTGGTTAAATGGTGTAAGGAGATGGCCCAATTGGGACATGGATTAGAGATTATACAACTTAAATCCACGGTAGCTCAAATCTATCAGGGGAGGCCAAACCCCTTCAAAGATGGGTTTCGTGGTAAATCATGGTGGAGTGGATTTAAAAAAAGGAATCCAGACCTTGTGCTACGTACAACTGAGGGCCTTGACATAGATAGGGGTTTAAATCTACGCCCTGCAATTGTGACCAAGTTTTATAACACTCTTTCTGCTGCATATGAGCAACACTCATATGCCCCATACCATATACGGAACTGTGATGAAATAGGCTTACAGGTAGGAAGGAATTGTGGTATGCGGGTAATTGCCAAAAGAGTGAGCATAAATGTGCCTAATATTTTGCCTAAGAGTAGGGAGTGGATCACTATACTTTCTTGTGTCAATGCAATTGGTTCTTCAATCCCAATATTTTTCCTATTCAAAAGTAAACCACAACTAAAAAACTATATACATAACTATGAACTAGGTGCATGCATGGCAGCACATCCCCATGCATGGATGACAAAGGAACTATTCCTGAATTGGCTTTATCATTTTTCTACATCTGTACTAGGTGGTGTCTTGCCTGAAAATAGACACCCACTGATTTTAGATGGCCATGGAAGCCACATGGCTTTGTAGACAATTGAGGAGACCAACAATTTTGACATTGAATTCTTAACATTACCGGCTCATAACACTCATAGATTGCAACCCCTTGATGTCAACATGTTTGGTCATTTCAAGAATTATTTCAGGATCAAGCAAGCTTCGTGGATGGCAAAGAATCCAGGGTGGAAGTAAAGAGGTTTAAGTTAGCTGAGCTTGCAAGTAAATCATTAAAAAGGGCTCTCACACCTTCTAATATTAAGGTTGGATTTAGGAGGAATGGTATATGGCCACTTAATGTTGATTCTCTCATGCACAATACTTGTTGTAGGCAAGCATTTTATGTGGAAGGTCAAGAAGCAGAGAACTTACAAGACTGTGTTGATGCCCAAGAAGATGTTGCTGTTGCTGAAGGTATAATGTCCCTTTATGAAGGGCACTTATGTGGTGATGATGATGAATATGTGAATGAGACACAGTTTAGTCATGAACCAACTATCAATGTCATGGAGGCTGTCACACCTATTGAAACACATGCCAATTCTGCATGTGATATTCCATATGAGGTAGTTGATGAAACGAATGAAAATGCAAACTTTATTTTAAATGATAATGCAACAAGATTAAACAATGAAAAATTGAGCATGCCAACCCAGGTAAGCCCACCATCATGGTTGGCAGCGGCCATGATGAATATCAACCCACATAATGTGTCTTCCACCAATGAGGAGAGCATGGACATGACTTCACAACCATTAGAGTTGAAAACTGAAGTTGTTCATTATTTTGTGGACAATGGCTCACTGGAAGAGGAGTATGTTCAGCATGAGGTAACTTAAGAAGATAATGGGGGCCAATCAGCGTAACAGAGGCTAAAATCATAGTATCAAATCCTAGGGAGCAAGGGGCAAATCACATATTACTTGGTGCATTCCTAAAGCTACCAGTAGAGAGAGTGAAGGCCTTATCAAGGCACTCAACTGCATATTGTCTTCATTTTGGGAGGAGTTCATAGTTGCTCACATCTGAAGATTATATGAATTTATTGTTTGAGTCTGAACATAAAAAAATGAAATTCAAGAAACTAAAAAGGGAAAGAAGGAGTTGGCTAAGGAAAAGAGAGTTGCAAGGATTACAGAAGCAGAAGCTCGAACAAAGGAAAGGATGGAAAGGCAAAATGCAAGGGAAGGTAAGGAACATAAAAAAAAATTGGCAAGGTAAGAGAGGGAGGCAAGAAAGGTTCAATAAGTGTTGGAAAGAGGAGGAGGGGTGACAAGCATAGAAGTCTATGGTCCAAGCTAGTTTGAGGCAAATAGGATGATTTCCAATATGCTAGGCCACATTGCATAGCACACACCATCATACCAAGAGCTAATTAACATCCAAGTCCCCAGCTATTAGCCAGGGGTTCTTCCCACCTCATATACCCCTACTAGTCTAGTTTTAAATCCAAACTGTGTTTATATGACTCCTGCACCCAGTGCTGGAGTTAGTAACACAAGTGGACACTTGGGTTACTCAATCCCTCCATGGCTACAAGGAGAAAATTGGAGTCAAGGATATGGTAACATTCAGGGACATGCTAATCAACCAATCTAGGGTAGTCCACCATACTTGGGTCAGGCATGAGACTCAACAATTCTAGGCAATGCAAGAAATGGAGGCCATCAAGCATAGGGGTGGCATGAATTAAATTTTGTAACCACTATTGCAATGTGAATTTTGTAAGGACACTTGTCCCACGCATGCAATGATGTGTTGGCTACTTATTAAAACCAGTTGGATAGGTTACGGTGGGGTTTAGGGTTTTTGTACCGTGATTACATTGCACATTGTTCATTTACACGTCCATTTCTGTTTGGGACCTGTTCTTGTCTGTTCGCTCTACCAAGTAGTTGAATTTGAATTGGAATTATGATCTGGAATTATGATGAAAGTCAACATAATAATCGCAATGTGAATCTTGTAAGGATGCAATATTTTGATTGCTTTCATAGTAGAAGCTAAACTATAAACTAAATTGAATTGGAATTGGAATTATGATCTGGAATTATGATGAAAGGCAACATATAACTCAGGAAAAGAAGTGAACATGAAACAAAAGTAGTTACCAATCAAAGGAAAGATCTACCCAGGAGCATGTGTTTGAGAAGTGCAATAGAAACCAACCCTCTGTCTGCTCACATAGGCAGTAAACAAAATAATCCCCTTGTTCTCACTAAAGGAAATTCAAGAGAAAATAATATAAAGTAAAGATCAATTGAATCCAGTTTGAAACAACATTGCAAAGGAAAAGAAGTAGTAATTTAGAAAACCAATCAAACTTGGATATGTGAATTTTGTAAGGATTCAATATGTTGATTTGTTTCATAGTAGAATCTAAACTATATACTAAATTGAATTTGAATTGGAATTATGATCTAGAATTATGATGAAAGGCAACATAATAACTCAGGAAAATAAGTGAACATGAAAACCTACATAGTTACCAATGGAAGGAAAGATCCGCCCAGGAGCATGTGCTTGAGAAGTGTAATCGAAACCAACCCTCTGTCTACTCACAGAGGCAGTAAACAAAAGAATCCCTTTGTTCTCACTAAGGGAAATTCAAGAGAAAATAATAGAAAGTAAATATCAATTTAATCCATTTTGAAACAACATTCCAAAGGAAAAGAAGTAGTAATTTAGAACAACACTCAAACTTGGATTTGGTTCCATATTAGTGGTACTAGAGAAATTCCACTCCTTTGGATCTAGAAGCCAAAATTCTCTCATTATGAGAGTTTTAGCTTGTTTCCATGGCCCTTTAGGTTTCTATATTATCCTTGTTTCTAATCCTTAGAGATATTTCTTGAAGATCTTTGTAATTTATTTCTCTAAAATAAAGTGCCCACTCTAAATCTAGTATTCTCCTTTAAAGTGCCTTCCCTATATTTAGAACAACACACAAAATTGGATTTGGTTCCATATCAGTGGTATCATAGCAGTTCCACTCCTCTGGATCTAGAAGCCAAAATTCTCTCATTCCAAGAGTTGTATCTTGCTACCATGGCCCTTTAGGTTTCTATGTTACACTTGTTTCTAATCATTGGATATCTTTATTAGAGACCTCTGTAACTTATTTAGCACTTAAAGTAAGGGAATGTAGAGAGAATGAACGATGGAGGAAGAAGACCTAGTTGACTACTCAAATGAAGGGGAGGAATACCTTGTGAAGTATTTTCAGGTTGAGGGATGAAATATTAGCTCATTGGCAAGAAGCTAGGGGTCAGGGCTTAAAATGGGACAAGGAAAAAGGGAATACAATCTCATGCTCTAGAGAGAAACCCTAGTCCACACCTTACTTCTACTGTTAAGAGGCCTGACCTGAACCTTTGTATGAAAATCACACTATAGGTAGCACAAATATTTAATGGCAAAGGCATTGAGCAAGGTTGTCCTATTGAGAATTAAATCAAAATATGGAACTAGAGTATAAGAGAGGTCTCTTATTGGTAGTGGCATAGCTTTCAAGGGGGTGTGATGCAAAAGAAATAAAAGGTTTAATGCATAGTTGGTAACGAGGCAACTTGGTGGTTACTCTGTCACATGTAAAGGGACACAAATATCAGACCCACATTCAAGTGTGTGGTAGATCAACACAAGTTATTAGATAGGAGTTTGAACTTAAAAGCCTCAACAAACCTATTATTGTTTATTTCCAAAGTTAGGAGTCAAGGGCAGTGAAGACTCTCTGGTTGGAAAGCCTAGAGGACTAAGATTGGATAACTTAAGTGTAGCAAAGATAGCAAGAGGTTACCTAGACCAAAATTCAAGGAAAGGGATGTGGAAATTAGAGTTAAGACAATCCAGAGGAAGAATAAATGTGTTAGGGTCAAAAGGGAGAAGGGAAAGCTTCTTCTAGATGAAGACGCTCCAATGGAGGAGGTAATGTCATTGAGTGGAAAAGCCTTAGTCACTTCTTTGGTATAGGGGTTTCTAAAAAATCATTGTATAGATGGACTAATAAGGCTTTAAAGGGTGAGGAACAAATATTAGTTTTCGCAAAAGAGGTCAAAGTAGAAATTTTTGAAGTGCTTTGAGGCATATAGAAATTTCTTTACAAACAAAAATTAATGTAAAATAGAAATTTAATCTCTATCCTAGACAACCTAGACAATATTTCAATTCTTAACAACTACAAACATCTAGACAAACCAAGAGAAAAATACCAAAATGTTCTAATAAGTTTCAGCCTTCTAGGCCAGATATGAACACAAACAATTACAACTCTAAATACAACAACAAAACAACCCTTATCTTCTTCAATTACAATGCTAAATCACTTAGCATAATCACCATTAATTTAGGTCAAATTAGCAAGACAGAACAGTCGTAAATTATAAACCCTAAAAAGCATAGATGGTTGAAAATAAATATTCAATTCACATAGGTATTGGACAACTGAAAACTTCCATAATATGCATAAGATGAAGTTCATATGCATACTAGTCTTATTTCAATTATCCTAGACAACAACAGACAATATTTCAGTTCTTAACAACTACAAACATCTAGACAACCCAAGAGAAAAATACCAAAATATTTCTTAGGAAAGCAATTGATATTTTTGAATCTACCCATGGTTGAAGTTGAAAGTGAAATTGAGAGTGTGAGCTACCATCAGCAGAATTGATAGGTCCAAGATAGAAGAAAGTTGGAGATTGGGTTTGGTCTGGGGCTATGTAGGGTTTTCTCCTCAACCAAAGAAAAGCATTCAATACTCTATATTCATCTCTCCCAACATAACATCACATTTACACCTCAGCTTCCCACAGGCTTCCCCACACCGGGCCTCGTATTGTTGAGCCTGGGATGAGAATTTACTAATGTTAGGAAGGACAATTCATGTCAAGTGTGTGGATAGCCCATCTCACAAGCCTTTAGGGTCAAGGTCTCTTCTTCCCTATTAAAGCAATCTGAGCCCCCATCGCCCCCTGCTAAACCTATGGTATAGTTGGAGTCTACTAGACTTCCATTCCCGTTAGTGTACTTGAATGAGTGAGGGCTACCATTGCTGCCTCTACATTGTTGTTCTCTGCAGAATTGGTCTCCTTCCTTATAGAGTCATTACTACTTGTTAGGTGGGGGGAGAAAAAAGGGACTAGGCTTGGACATTACTGATCTAGCAAAGGATGTAACCTAAATGATCTAGAAATCCTTCAAGTGTTTCTTTATAGAATGTCCTGATCTGAAAATTTGAGAGCCCATATAAGCCAACAGTTTTTCTAGGGCTTGAAATCATTAATGGGCATTTCCAAATTGGAAAACTAGCCTCTAGTTCCTATGATTGGCTAAGCAACAATTCATATACCAGTTCAAATTTAGGCTCGAAAGGATCATGTCTGCAAAAATTGAGATGTGTGGTTGTGGTGTGGAAGTAGTAGATATTGGAGGAAGGCCCATACTGCAACCGGCCTACAACAGGGTTGCGAGGGTCAATGAAGGCAACAATGTGAAGCCCATAATTAGGAAATCTCTTAAGCCTTCTTCTCCTCCTACCCCAAAGACCTCAAATCCTCCTTGCCTACAAAATCTCCCTTCAAAGACTCAGAACAAGTCTCCTTCCCCTCCATCAAGCCCATCTGCCAAGGGGGGTGTTATGAAACCAGCTCACAAAAAGATAGAAAAGAGAGATCAACGCCTTAGAATTCAGCCTCTTCGAGGGAGAAACCTCCTTTACATTACACACATGAACAATTTTTGGATGATTCAAATGACAAAACCTCCTTTCTATATATAGGAGTCTAAGGAGTCATAATATAACCCAACCGACCTAACAATAATAATATAGAGCCACAAAAATAACAATAGATGGATTCTATGGGGCACAGTAATAACAAGATGGGGATAATAGGGGCACACCAATATTAATAAGGGATGCAACTACAATAGTAATGGGGTAATCACTAGTATTAAGGGGACCTAACATGCCCCTCTCCTTCAAAATGGTGTTGTCCTCAACGCTTTAGTAATTCAGGATGCTTCTATATAAAATTCTCATCCTCCCATGTGGAATCTTCAGCGGATAAGTTCTTCCACTTGATAAGATACTCCGAAATTGATCGATTTCGTAGCTGTCAAGTTCTTGTTTCT
>APFE030648783.1:75790-94590 GCA_000404065.3 Pinus taeda | reverse complement strand
TTAGCATCCATGCCATTCATCTTAGCTTCCATGCCATCCATCTTAGCTTCTACACCTTTCTTTAAACCATCCATCTTAACTTCTACATCTTTCCTTAAACCATCCATCTTAGATTCTATTGCTTTTTGTGCAAGTGACACTTGCTGCACTTGTTCTTGTAATTTTGATATATCATGTAGCACTTCTTCCTCTTCTTCATGAGTCATGCTAGAGCTTTCAGGTTCCTTACTAGGTGTTTGCATTTTCTTTCCTCGGGGCATTAGTTACCGATAATAATGCTCTACTATGCCCTTTGAATTCCTTCAAAATAATTTCAAACCAATCTTAAGCAAAAATTTAAAAGAATCTACACACCTTTTTTCACTTTGTAGGAGCTCGATATTGCCTCTGATGTATCTCTGTACATTCAAATAATCCAGTTATGAAATTGTGACCTGCAGTAGCCCTTTGTGTCCTCTTTCCAATGCCACCAGTCTGATCCAAATTGGATTCTCCAAGGAAGAGTTATACGAAATCTCCCACAGTGACCGGATTATGGACTAGTTCAGTAGGGCGAAATTGTATGATGTGCCACGAGTCCCTATCTCATCTTTTGGCTCTAAAAAATATAAACAAGAAACTACAGTCCATCCTCTTTCTGCACCTTCTTACGAAATTTCAATCGAATGCTCAGAGAAAAAGTTATGATGATTTTCCCCAGGTCACTTGTTTGGAATGTAATTCAGGAGTCTACAAAAAGACCAACTTCATCAGATCATATCTCTGCAAATACAGCGAAAAACGCTCTGAAATTCGGATCCGAGATTTAGTGCAATTTCTTCTCAAATGGGTTTTTGTTTTAGCTTCTGAAATGTCCCAAAAAAAAGGTTATTGTGAAAATTCCACGATGACCTATTTGGAGCAGCGAAACCCTAGAATCCAAATCTCTGATACCAAATGTTATGAACCAGCTCAAGAAAAGATAGAAAAGATAGATCAACGCCTTAGAATTCAGCCTCTTCGAGGGGGAAACCTCCTTTACATTACATAAATGAATAATTCTCTGGGATGATACATGACAAAACCTCTCTATATCATAGGAGTCTAAGGAGTCACAATGTAACCCAACCGACCTAACAATAATAATATAAAGCCACAAAAATAACAATAGAGGGATTCTATGGGGCACAGTAATAACAATATGGGGGCAATAGGGGCACAACAATATTAATAAGGGGTACAACTACAATAGTAATGGAGTAATCACTAGTATTATAGGGACCCAACAACATACCTCTTCAATGAGACTTTCACCTTATTCTCTTTATCCCAATCCTATACTAGTGTTGTCATACCACCTGCTGAAACGGTCAACTTCTTCTCATCACCACTAACAATCGACCATGCACTCGATCCCTCAAGCAACGTCCGTAGCGTGAATTTCCAATTGGTATAATTGGTCCCATTAAGTTTGTTAGTCTCATTAAGATAAGATTCTGTGAAATTTTTCATTTTCAACTAATCAAATTCCAAAACCCCTGATCTTCAGTCGATTCTAACCAAGTGAACAATTACAAGCTACAGTAAAAAAAAAAATCTCAACACCTACCAAGACCTTTGAATCAATCACAGATCCGCCACCAATCTACCACAATTTATGTGTCTGCAACTCAGATATGCCACTGATCTGGCAAGATCTCATGCACACAACCATAAAAAACAAGTCATCGCTCTTCATATAAGAAAAAACATGATTTTTAAGGGGCGGTGAACAAAATCGCTCCAAGTGATAGCTGGATCATCGCGCTTTAGACCTCGAGATCTGTGATGATCATTGCTTCTATTACTCCAAAAACCAGGATGATTAGCTGAGACCCGTGAGAAAATAAATTTCTCCTATGAGTAAGGTATGTCCACTCCCGATCACCTAGACTCCAACACTATGAGCACTGAGGCTCCAATATTGCCACTAGGGCACAGTAGCCACGAAGGCTTTGTATCTACTAGGGCCCTAATGTAGCCAATAAAGTTCTGTAGGAAAATCATGCTCACCAGATCTGAGCTCTGATACCATGTTAGAAAACTGGAAATAAAAGAAATGAATAAAATTAACTAGCAGCTCACACGTGAGCAAGCTGCACCTGGAGGTTGCATAAATTGGAGTGTAAACACTCACATCAATTAATCAAAGATGAATAAATAAATACATCACAAAGGAATAGGGAGGTGACAACAAACTCCTACAACCTAGGAACTAATCCTAACTTAAGGAGTCACGTTACAACCTTGTAACCATTTCTCCATTAATACAATATAATATTAATTATTTTCAACTTTTTTTTGCAAAACAAATTGGTGTCGTATAATCTCTCAATTTTCAATTAAATGCAATATATTTCCTTGCAAATTTTCGTAAAACTTAAGAGGTATGTTTGTGTTCACTTAGAATAACTTAATCTAAAATGTGTAATTTTTAATATATATGTAATTTTAATATATATCTATATATATAAGCATTATACTAGAGAACTAAGTTTTTTCGTATCAAAAAAGATATTTTTTATACAAACTTATATTTTTCATTATTTTTTGAAATTGGTGAACTAATATTTCAATTTTATTTTGGAGACGTATGTTTTCAGGTAAAAAAAATAACTTTTTAAGTAAATTGAAAAACAAGGATTTTATTTTGAAAAAAACTCATAAACAAAAATAGTAATATTTTTTGAAAAAAATCCATTATATATATTTTATATTATTATTTTTTCATTTGAAACCACAGATTAAATTTTGATTCGTTTGCTCAGTAGAAGGGTTCTTATATAGGCTAACTATACCACCTGTTCCACAGAATGGGGCAGGGAATATTATATTTAATGAGCATTCAAAAGTGAGCCCTATAATTTTTCCATATATGGTCCCTTTTATACTTTTGTAAACCTTCCACGATGCCTTTGTGCTAAAAATATGTGCGTGATTAGTTTTATGTGGGTGGGTAGCCTTTTATATATATACATTAAAAAGTGAGATATTAAAATAGAAGATTTTGGATTGGATAAATAAGTAAAATGTAATTTATAATATTATCAAATAAAATGTTTATAATTGTTTATCAAATTTTTCTTTTTGTAAACTGCGGAGGGACCTTTCTATTTCTATTACTGTGGATCAAAAACCATTACATATTCGTAGTGGCCTCAACCTGCCCCGAAGGGAAACCGAGTTTATTGGACACCTTAGGTTCTTTACAACCATCCAAAAATAAAAAGTCTTAAGCCTTCTTGTCCATGCCAGATAAACTAAACATTCATAAAGACTATTAATTTTCCTTATCTGCATTCTAAACTTATAAAAAAAAAGCTTTAGTGCCTAATCTATTATCTACTATCTTCATAGAAACAAAATTAATACATATCTTTCATTACTGAGCCTCTATTCCTGTCTGCTGCTCCATTTCCTTCTTGATGTCTGGGTGGCATTGCTTTATCTGCTGTTGTATTTCATCCATCTTCTTGTCCTGCATTAATAGAGTAATCTGGATATTCCTCAGTTCTTTCTTTAGATTTGGAATTCCTTGAGACAACTTAGCCATTTCCATGGCTACTTTCTCCATTTCCTTAGCGAGCAGTCTCTTCATGACCCAATAAACATGCAACACCTCTTTATATAGAGTCATGTGGCCTCTCATGTTTCCTGGATCCGGGAGAAGGTAAACCCAATCTTCCATCTCAGGATCAGATTGTCCCTGAGTTACCTCCTCCTCCATTTGCTGGATTATCTTTCTAATGTCTTTGTTGGTATTCTCATAATAAGCTCTTTCTGCATACTGAATTTTCTTCCCCACAATTCTTTTGGTTTTTCCAGCAAATGTTGCTACCTGCTCTTCTCTGTGGTCTCCTGCGCTTCCCCTTCCCCTTCCACGTTGTCCCCGACGTCCTCCCCTGCCTCTTCTTCTCCTGTAGTTTCCTCTTTCTCCTCGATTTCTCATGCCCGAAGCGCTGCCAATTTCTCGGACTCCCCTTCGCTCGTGGCCCTGCCATTCCTCATCCTCCCAGCTCTCTTGGCTATCCTCTGTCTCGTGCTCCGCACTCTTTCCTCTTTTTTCTCGACCCTGCTCTCCTTTTCCCTCATTCGAGTCATACATCTCTACATCATCCTCTGAGTCATCCGGAACCATTACAGTTTCCTCAGTCGTTGTTTCGTTCACCACTCCTTTTCCTTTGTTTCCCCAGCTGCTTCGTTCCTTGGTGGCTTCAGTCTCCTCGTTCCTCACTCTCCTTCTGGTCGCCATTTTACCCTTCCTCTCTGCTCTGGTTTCCTTAATAATCTGGTT
This sequence comes from Pinus taeda, assembly GCA_000404065.3. Classification (NCBI taxonomy): domain Eukaryota; kingdom Viridiplantae; phylum Streptophyta; class Pinopsida; order Pinales; family Pinaceae; genus Pinus; species Pinus taeda. The sequence goes on along the minus strand of APFE030648783.1, from coordinate 90,278 downwards.
GCACTGCCTTCCCTTACGGCTCGCTCGCTCCCTCACCACCCTTCTTCTTTTCCAATGCTCACGCTTTTCCCTTCGCCTCTGCCTTCCTTCATGTCGCTCTCCTTCCTTATTATTCCTCTCCCTTTGATTTCCGCTTGCTATCTTTGCATGCCCGCTTTGCCACCTATTCCTTCGTTTGTTGTCTACATCCCTTCGCTCTTCGTTCATACCTGCAGACTCGCCTCCATTGGCTGACACTCTGTCATCTCTGCCTCCCTTCATCACCAATCCATCATTGATCCACCTTGATGTGTGATTCTGCTTTGTTGTCCTGCTACCTCTGCTTATCATTACCTGGCCCTCCACTACCTTGTACTCCTTTCGTGCCTGCCTGGTATTAATTGCACTGCACACCGCCAGAATCACCTCGATCGGGGGTCTCTTATAATCATTCTTATTGTTTTTTGGATTCTTCATGGTCTTGCTTTATTATGATTGTCAGTTCCTCCCATCTTGGGTTATTCATTACTATTGGCCATATGTTGTCAATCTTCCTTTCCTGATCATTACTTCCCTAGTTGGCGAGAAAGTCCGCCGCCTTATTTCCTTTCCTTCCGAGGTGATTAATAATTTTATAGTCTATCTTCTTTAATAGTTCTCCCAAATCTTGAACTATCTCAGTTGTTCTCCAGCTGCCCACTATATGTTCCCAATTTTTCCCATTATTGAGTTTTCGGAGCATCTCTATTAGCACCTGAGAGTCCCCTTCTATCTCTAAATTCCTGTAGCTGTTCCTCACCTTTATCCTTAATCCTTGGTGAACCACCCACAGTTCAGCTTCGTTGTTAGTCATTTCTCCTCCCCACTCTACATATACCCATCTGGTGTTTTCCTCATTGTCTCTAAATATTCCTCCAAAGTCGGCATTCCCTGGGTTCCCTTTGGATGCCCCGTCAAAATTCAGCTTGATGAATTTATCTTTAGGATATCTGAACTGCTCTGAACTATGAACCTGTTTATTTTGTCAATTCTCTTTCTTGGGGTATAGCATATCGTATTTCATATTTAATAATATCAGGATTTGTCCTTCCTCCTGATTTGTTTTCCATTCTTCCTCATCCCAATTTTCAGCAAGGATCATTTCTCTGATAGAGCTTAGAACTCTTTTCCATATTTCTTCTGGTTTTGTATGTTTGTCTAGGAAGATCCTTTGGTTTCTTTCTTTCCAGAGGAGCCATATCACGAAGCCCAGTGTCATATTCCAAGCTCTCTTGACAACTTTGCATTGGAAATTTTCTTTATTCCATTGAAAAATGTTTTTTTTTATATCACTGGGGTCTCTTTTTTCTTTTCCATATAACCTTCTAGCCTCTTCCCAGATTTGCGTAGCATACCAGTAGTTATTCAAAATATGGTCCCGAGTTTCATTTTCTTTATTGCAGAGGCTACATTTCGATGGCCCGAGGAGGCCTCTCTTTTGAATTTTATCCCATGTTAAGATTCTTTCTTTTCCAACAAGCCATGCAAATAAGGCTATCTTTGGCCACCATTTACCGTCCCAGATGATTTTCCACTCTATGCTTTCCTCTACCCTCTCTTGATATCCCATCAGATAATATGCCTCCTTGATTGTGAAAGTTCCTTTCGTTGATTTTCCCCACCTGAGAATATCTTCCCTATTTCTGAATTTTATTTTCCTTGATTCAACTTCTTTTAAGTATATTTTTTGTTGTTCTTGATTAATGTTTTCATCCCATTCTTCGGGCTTCCTCCATTTTCTCCATATGTCGTTTGTCTCTCCTTCTATCCAGTAATCCTTTACATATTTTCTCCCCTCTCTGAGCACCTTTTGTTGTATATTCTGTAGTGTTTGGATATTAATCAGTTTGTCTCTCTTTTGCCACCCCTCATCCCAAAATCTAGCATTCCTTCCTTCTCTTATTTCCCATAAGGCATGTCTATTTATTATATTCCTATTTTGGCTTGCCAGGTTCGAAATTGTGGAACCTTTCGGAGTCTCTTCCAGTCTAAGGATTTCATCCGTAGTTTTCGGCATGTTGTACTTGTGAGTCCATATTTTCTTCCACAGATCATTTCCTCCTCTCATCCACCACCACCACAATTTTGCTCCCATCACCTTATTTAACATTTACGGGTCTCTTAGTCCAAGGCCTCCTTCCTCTTTTATTTTTGTTAGATTTTTCCATGAAACTAATGCCCATTTCCTCTGTTGATTTGGACCACCCCAAATAAATTTTCCATATATCTCTTTTATTTTTGTGCATGCCCCTTTGGGGGCAGCCATAATAGATAAAGGATAAATAGGCATTGCTTGGAGGACTGATTTCACGAGGACTATTCTGCCTTCTATATTCAGAGATCTAAACTACTAGCTTGCCATTTTATTTTTGAGTTTTTCTGTAACCTGCTGCCAATTTACCATTCTTGTGGGGTGAATATCTATCTGATTCCCCACGTACTTTGTTGGAAGCTCTCCCTGCCTGAACCCTAGCGTCCTGGTAAGATGAGATTTGATTGAGTCCAAAGTATTAAAAACAAAAGTACAGGATTTCTCCTTATTGACCTCCATACCTGAAGCCTCCATAAACAGGTACAGGATTCTTTTCATATTCCTAACTTCTTTTATCGTTGCTTCACAAAATAGCATAATGTCGTCCACAAACTGCTGATGGGTTATGGGAAGATTGTTCCCCCACAACCTTATGCCTTTGATTTTTATTTCCCTCTACTCCTTTTTAAACTATCTTCCTAGCCCCTCAGCAGCCATTATGAATAGGAAAGGGGATAGAGGATCCCCTTGCCTTATTCCTCTTATAGCGTTGAAATTTGTTGTAGGTATCCCATTTATTAATATTGAGAAATTCGGTATTGATATCATGTTATACACCCAGTCTATCCATCTATTATTGAAACCAAATGTCTCCAAGACTCTTTTAAGGTAAACTTAGTTCAAACGATCATAGGCCTTTGACAAGTCAAGCTTTATCATCATTCCTTTCTGCTTCTTCTCTTTTAGGGAGTGTATGACTTCTTGAGTTACTACTAGTCCGTCAAGAATTTGTCTTCCCTCAACAAACCCTGTTTGCTCTGGGGAGATTAAGCTTGCGAGGAGAGGTTTTAATCTTTTGACTATCAGGGTAGCTATTATTTTGTATATCACATTACATAATGCAATTGGGCAAAAGCCCTGAGCATTTTCAGAATTAGCATTCTTAGGGATCAAAGTAAAGAAGGTCGAGTTTATAGCTGGCCATACCTTTTGCTTCATGCGAGATTATTCTACTACCTCTAGGATCTCCTTACCCAGAAAGTGCCACCTTGCTTGATAAAAATCCACGGTATAACCATCCGGTCCTGGTGCTTTGCCTTTCTTCATGTTCATCACAATTTCCTCTAATTCCTCAATAGTAGCTGCTCGCATCAATTCTTTGTTCTGTTCTTCTATTACTACCTTAAGAATTTCCTTGCATATATTCTCTATGGCTGCTGAACGATCATTTTGAGATTCAGTCGGAATTTCTTTATGGTATTCGACCAATACTTTCTCAATTCCTTCTTGTTCTATTATCCTTTCCCCTTCTTCATTTTTAATGGATAAAATCCTGTTCCTCTGTCTATGTTGTATCATAGCTTGGTGAAAAAACTTGGTGTTTCTTTCTCCTTCTCGAAGCCAAATGATCCTAGATTTTTGTTTCCAGAGGATCTCCTCCTTCTTCCTCCTCTCTTCTAGTTTACTTATTATAATTCCTTCTTCCTTGCATCTTTCCTCTGTTCTTCCCTCTATAGTTATTCTTTGTTGTATTTCTTCCATTTCTTGTTCTAGTTTCTGTTTCTCCTCCATTATATTCCCAAACTCTTCTTTATTCCATTTCTTTATCTTCCCCTTCAATTCTTTTAGTTTTAACTGAAAAGTGTGCATCTTTCATTTTCCTTGTATTGTGCTTTGAGTCCACCATTCCTCCGCTTTTAATAAGAACTGAGGGTTCCTAAGCCAGAAGGACTCAAATCTGAAAGGTTTCTTGCCCAAATTTTTCTTAATATCTATTTCCAACCTGACCGGCCAATGGTATGACCCAATAGCTGGCATTACTTTTGCTTCTACAAAAACATCTTGATTCATGATTGATTCTGATACAAGGAATCTGTCTAGTCTAGAAGGTATCTGATTTCCCCCCTCTTCGGTTATTCCATGTATAAATGCCATTAATTGTTGGTATATCCACCAACCTCTGTTCTGTAATCATCTCATTAAATACATCCATATACTGATCAAGTCTCCTTATTCCTCCTTTCTTCTCGTCTATGGTTCTAATCATATTAAAATCCCCTCCTATTATCCATGGTGTTTCTGGATAGATCCTTCTAGCATCTTGCACATTCTTGAGAAACCTTTCCCATTCTCATGGTATGTGCGGCCCGTAGACTCCTGAAATGAGAATTCTCTCCGCTGATCCTATCACTCTACACAGGCCGATGAGGATTCTAGGTAGGCTTATCCAGTTTTCAAATATTATCTCCTTAGGGTTCCACATGATTGCTAAGCCCCCTGATGTACCATTTGCATCTTGTCCCATTACTTCATATTGTATTTTTAGTTTTTTTATTATTCCTTCCATTTGTTGCATATTAATCTTCGTCTCTTGGATTATCATGATCCCAGGTTTGCCATTCTTCAACCTCTCTTTTAAATACCTCTGCTTTCCTTTTCTATTAAGGCCCCTAATATTCCAAGTTGTGACTATCATTTATAACTTCTTGGATGGTTGTTGAAATACCTCCGATAGAGGTATAACCTTGCCTGAGTTGACCATAATTTCTCCTACAGCTTGTATAGTCTCATTCAATGTTCTTCTGCCTCTATTTCTGCCTCCTTTGCCAATGCCTTCCATTCCCACATTATTATTTTCATATATCCCTATTTGTCCTGTTAGATCTTCCGAGGCTCTGCCTTTTTTTTCTTTGTACTTTTGGAATGCTTCTTTATATAATTGTTTCTGAGTTTCAGGTATAAATCTTTCATCAATATTTTTCCATTCCTATAGCATTTTCCTCATGATTCTTTCCTCTTCAATCCCAGTGTCCTTTTGTAACTCTGTCTCCTTCTGGGTTTTCCCTGTTATTATCTCCAGGCTTTCCCCTACCTCTTCTTCAGTCTCCCTGATCTGTATGGTGGCACTATCTTTTGTCTCTTTACTAATTTCCACTGGTTCATTCTCATTCTCCTCTTCTTCAATCATTTTTCCTGCTTCCTCTTCTTCGTTCTCCTGAAGGGCCAGAAATTTGTTTTGAATTTCTATTATAATAGGTTTTTTTTGTTCCTGTATCTTTATTCCCTCTTTTCCTAATTTTTTCCTTCTGTTGACCTCTTGGAAACCCATTTGTCCAACCTCTGCTCTCTCTGTCCTCCTTTGTTCTTCTTCCTATTTTTTCTAAATTTCCTCTTCTTTATTTAGCGGGCACTACTTGTAAAGGTGCCCGTATTCATGACACCTTCTACATCTGAAAGGTATGTGTTCATAATCCATTGGTTGCCGCCATATCTCATCCTGGTACTCTAACTCTATATATTCTAGCAATGGTTCTGCTATATTCATGTAGACACATATCCTTTCATAGGACGTATACTTCCCTCTTTTTGTCAACTCAGCCACTTTGACAAAGGTCTCGATTGTATTACCAATTCCTTCGAGAATATCAGGGTCCCAAAATTCCACAAGTAGGCCAAATAATCTGACCCAGATGGGTGCTGCTAGCATTTTCTCGTTTTCTGGATTATATCTTTCTTCCCAATGTCTCATGAACAGACTGACATTATTCATGAAGTATGGTCCTTCCTCAAAAGCTCTTTCTTTATCCTCCAGATTTGCAAATATTACTGTGAAAAACCCTTTCGCTCCTAGCTTTAGATCTATATGCCCTTTTGGCTTCCATCTTTGTTGTATCCATTTTACTAGATCCTTCTCTGTTGGCAAAAACCCTACAAACTTGCATATCAAAGCATGATCACTCATATAGCATTTATGTTCTTCAAGTTTGTTATTGGGTATCACATACCTTGGTTTTTTTTGTGCTCTTGGTAAGCATCGGCCCCCAGTCTTGGTTTGCCACTGGTTTCCTAGTACCGGTGCCTCTCTGCTGCTCCCCCTTGGATTACTCTGTGATCTACTCCCACTTGCTTCCCCTGCTGCTATATTTTTGTAGGAGGGGATCTCTCCCCTCCCCTGCCCGCTTTCCATAGTTTCCTTTAGCTCAGTTTAGTTTTATTTATGCCTTACCACGCGTAATAAGCTTTTTTGCTCGAATCGACTCGCAGAAGACTGCCCTCCTAGTCGTCTCCTCCTCTATTGCCCTGCCGCATCAGCTTCTGCAAACCCTAGTGTGTCAAACCCTATCCCTGCTCCGCGTTCTAGACCGCTCATCCCGAAATCTCATCATCATAATTGTTTAGCGAATTTGAATTAGTGTTAGAATTTTATATTATATTATTATTATTATTATTATTATTTTCAAATTCACAAATTATTATTTATTTTAAATATATAATTGGTTTTAGTAATATAAAAAAATAAAAAGGATATTTGAAAGTAAATGTTTACATTATGATATTTATACATTTTTTTATATACTTTCTAATTTAATTTAATGATAGTTTAGTATTATTGATTTTTATATGAATTTCCAAAATCTATCTCTTATAGGTTTTTTTTTTTAAATCTCCAAAGTAACACATTTGATGGCTTTATCCAAAAATATCTAAAGCAACATGTTACTTGAGAATGCTTAAAGAGACGTGCCCTAGAAGCTTTATAACATATTGCCCAAAGTGATAAAGGCCCATTAACTCTATTCTAGAATCCCCCAAAACACATCCAATGGGTTATACCCAAGAATCCCCCAAGTTACACATGCCACAACCTCTACCTAAGAAACTCCAAAGTGATATATTTTATAACCTCTACTCAAGAATCTAAAAAGTGACACATTGTAGATGCTTTACCCAAGATTAAACCAAGTGGCTTGTTTATTGTAATGTCTCCAGGTACCCACCTAAAGCACATTACTACTCTATTACCAATATGTGACACACCCAAGGCATATAACTACAATGTTGCCATGTCTTGAGCACATAAAACCTTCACTCCTTGCCAAAATTTGAGCTTTGTGAACATTCTCTCAAAACGAGAAAAATAAAGAGACAATGCATGCCATACTATAACTCATGCAAATGCCAAGAAACATACATATATACAATGCAATTACTTCTAAGCATGCTTAGCATTGAAATAATGATAATCATTAATTTACACAAAAAATCTAAATACACGGGAACACATAAAGCACTTATCTTTTAATTAAAGATTCACCAAGTGTGAGCGTTAGACATTCCAACTAATGATAGGCTCTATTGGACATTCACTCTCTGCAACAAGCTACCCCTAAGTTAAGTCTATGATACCACAAGGTTAGGCACTTAGGCCAAATCTATAACTCACATACAATTAGCTATTAGGCTTTCTTTATTAAAATAATTTACATGATAGCTATAACTACTAAAGATTCTCAACCAACCCCAAGGAAATATCAACTTCTAGCTCTCTTTCCCCTTAAGCTTATGCAACCCAAGGAAGGGGATCTCCTTCTTTGCAATGCAATCCCTTAGTCTATTCAATCCCTCTAATGATCTAGTGCTATTGGCTAGGAAAACCAATGTTATAAGCTCTAGAGACTAACAACCTATAGACAAGTTCACTAGCAATACCAATGCATTTGTGTTCTCAAACATTTCTTAGTGAGAATATAACAATTATTAGCATACAACCAAAACAATGTATCCTTTCCATAAAACTCTCCTTCTCTCTAACAAGCAAGATCATTCTAATGAAAGTGAAGAATTAATAAAGTATCCCCAAATAACCAAAAAGGTATGGCTAAATATTATGATCTCAAAATGCCACATGGTTTCAACTAAGAGACTCACATAACCATATTTTTCCCTTAATTTTCCAAAATGGGTTGAATAAAATATAAACCAAAGGTCTAGCCTCTCTGGCTACCTTAATCTCTTGGGATTATATCCCCCATATATTTGTATACTTGTCTATTTGCATATAATGATGATTTTATTATAAATATTTAAACTATTTACATATTTAGGCTCTCCAACCTTTCATCATGTACAAATATAAATTATTAAATTGGGGATAAGAACCTAGGGTATTACATTCCCCTTTCCCATGTTTCAATATTCTCCTTAGTGCTCAACACCATGCAGGTGTACACATATACAAATTTACATCAAAATTCAAAATAAATTCATGTATGCTTCTCACATAGATCTTCAAGCTCCCATGCTTCTTCTTCTAAGTTATAACTAGTCCACCAGACCTAGCATGGACATGTTGGACATTTTGTTCACTTAGATGGTCGTTTGACCTAGTATATAATAATAAGATCCATCTGCATTGTTGCTTGGCATTTAATTAAGTTGTTGCAGCTTTTAGGAATGTCTTATACTTGATACTAGTTTACTTCTCATGAATCTCTCTCATTAGATATCAAATATCCCATCAATGAATAATTATAGGTGTTTTGGCTCACATGTTTATATAGTGATATTTTTTAGATTCAATGAGTTTTAAACATGCATATTTGGCAGTTTTTTAGGTAGATCTTCATCAATGCTCAACTCTGGAGTTTCAACATGATGACATGGAGATTATAAAAGTTTCTTCACTATTGTTGATCCATAAACTGTCATGGACATTCCACTGGAAATTTCGTCACAACAAATCTGATAATATTATATTAAAAAACTAAAATTCTACACTATTACAGTTTTTTTAGATTTCTAAATCTATATATTTTGTTGTAAATAGTGCATACATGCAAATGGAAATTACGAAGAAAATAGAGAACCAAAAAAAAAAATCTCTCTCTCACACACATATAAGGCACAATATTTTCTTTGGGAAACCCTTTCAGGAGAAAAACCCAATTGGAAGGTGAGGTAGCTCCACTCTCTTTCTCTATCTTGAAATATTGTTGTGAGTACAATGAAGTATGGCTTGTGGCTTGTGGGATGCTATAGTGCATAGATCCTATCTATGTGTTCTACCTCTTATCCCTCTTAGCTATTTTTTCTCAGCTATGGAACAAATGCACTAGAAAAAATGGAATCCCTTTTCCTCCTAGTGGCACGGTTATAACACAACCTGATAGGCTACTAGTAGTTAGGTTTAACTACCTCAAATCTTAACCAGAGTTACAATATAGACTCTCCTAGAGTCTTTTACATCATAATCACATGAATAGCTCCTTTTCCATGAATAATGGGGGTTGACATGTCATCCTCCCAAATTATGGTGGTGAAAACAGAAAGGTTAACTTCTGAGTGGCATAATTTTCGCATACGAACTCTGACTGACGTAATTATTGCATCGTTGAGAAGGTATTCATGTGTAGAATAGCATGGAAAGATGTAGTGGTAAAGAAAAAAAAAATTACCCCAAAAAATGTTGTTTGATGCCTCAAAGTGGGTCTCGTTGGTAAAAACGATCTCATGAGTTGATTCCTCTACGTTTTCCACTCTAAAAGCATCGATATTGATGACAAACAATATAATAATCCAATTTGGATCAATTATTGTTTCCTTGTCCATGTAATTGTTCATGATTATGATTGTGTGGGGGGTTATTAACCTGTGAATTACTATATAATCATGAAGTCCTACACCACCCCTATATATTTCACATTATAGGATACATTATTTATCCATCCTATTTTTCCTCCTCTTTGCCTTATCTCTTAATGAGGTGCCAATGTGAGAGTAAATTTGGTTTAATTGAGGTGGTTTCATCCATGTACTATTGTGTAGGATATGGCTTGCGGTCTTTTCTTCCAAGTTCTTGTGCCCTATCATATGCTCTATTTTTTAGTAGTACATATATCCATAATGAATAGGTTGTGAAATGAATACATTTCTACCATGGTATGAAATAAATATGACTCCAATCAAACCTATATTAATCCTCTCTATCTAGTGGTGGGGGCCAACAAAAAATGTTTGATATTGTCGTGTTATATGATTGATATATTTTTTCAACAATGTTTTATACCTTAAAGAAGAAATATTTGGGTTAATGTTTAGGTATAATATCTATTGGATACTATATATGGGGTTTTTAACTTCAATTAGAAAACTAATTAAGCAATAAAAATGTTACAAAGATTCTAAATGGCCTCTTTATGGAGCTGTGATTTAACAAGCTTTGACTTCTATAGAGGACTATCAACGCTAAGGCATAATGAAAAATTAGGTACTTTGATTGTGAGCTCCATATGAGGCTTTCTTAAGCTTTAATTACATGCAACTAATGTTCTATGAAATAATCTCACCAAATCTCATAAACAAAATGCGCATCAAAAGTGTTCTCCATGTTTCCTATAACATTTTTCTTAATTTTCTCCACATACTAGACCAAGTATCTCCTCTAATTGTTGTTGGCTGCTCTTTAGTTTACTTAAATAATTGGAGCTTGTTTAGAAGCTTGTACTAAGAACTATAAAACACTATCAAGCTCATGTATGGTGGGATGGTTAGAATGATGTCGTTTTGTGCAAAATAAACAAAGTTATCAATGTAATGAGAAATTGACCAAGTTCTTGTTTTTGAAAGGTCTCATATAGTCTTGATTTCCATGTTGATTTTGGAAAGTGGTGATGTATATCACCTTTTTTATTTTAGGGTTAAAAATCCAACATTTTTCAATTGTGGCATTAAAAACCAAATATCATGACTATAGAATATATGGAAAAACGAACTGAAATGCAAAAGTGGAAATGCAACACCACCCAATTTTTAGGGTTAAAATTCAAACATTTTTCAACCATGGCATTAAATACCAAATACCACGACTATGGAAATCCCAAAATACTAGCACAAAGTTTGTCTACTTTTCAATTTTTTTGGCTAAATGTTTATTCTTTTTAAGTTTTCAAAATTAGTCTTTTTTTTAATTTTATTTTTGGGGTTAAAATTATGAATATGGCCTTCATGATTATCATGCTTGAAAATAAAAAGACAAAAAATCAATTCTAAACGTATAAGTGGTACTACATGATTTTTGTTTAATTAGTAATTGTTTCTTTTCTTAGTAATTTAGATTTAAAAAAATTAAAATGAGAAAAATATTATAAATAACTTTCTCCAAAAAAATAATTATAAAAATAAATAAATAAAACCACTTTTATGTTTATTTAAAGCAATGAAAAATATAAAATTCATCTTCTTATCCATCACATTGAAGTTTTTTCTCTGAAAGAAAAGAAAAGAAAAGAGAAAAACACCTTAAACTACTGAATTTAATAAATAAATAAATGAAATGGGGAGGCTAGAGTGGGAGGAGTTGTCATTCGTCCCAATGGAGAAAGATTTATCTAATTCACTTGGGGACTAGGCATCTCAAAAATTAACCAGGTATAATTTATTGCGTTATCGCAGGGTCTGGAATTAGATTTTTCCAAAGGTATTCGTCAATTATCAGTTTTTGAGTATCCATAATTGCGATCTAGAAGGTTATTAAACTTCAAGGAAATAATGATCAACTCCTTCCCTTTATCGTGCATCGAATCAAAATATCATTGGATAAATATAATCAGATTGAATTTTATCACATTAAGAGAAAACTTAATAAGGAGTTCGATGCCTTAGCTAATCAGGGTGTGTAGCTAGAAGAAGAAGTTCTAAAAATCAATAATGTTGAAACCATTATCAAATATATCCCTTAATATTTATCAAATGAATATTAATTTTTCTTCAGAGATAAGTTTTCTTTGGTATATGAGCTGATTCCCTTTAGCAACACACTATATCAAGCTTGCATTAATTATGTGTTTATGGATGCATGTTGTCATCATAGAGAATAGAGTTGCAGAGGACACTTGGGAAATATTCGGCGTGGTGAGCTCGATCGAGGAAAAATGGATAATGCTTGATTTAACTCCCATAGCAAGTCGAATGTGGGAAGTTTCATTCGCGTCTGGTTCTCAGCTCCTTGGAGATCCTTGTTGTAGGTTTTAACACTGTACATAAATTACTTGTGAAACGATTTCTTAAAACATTTAATATAGAATGGCGAGAACATAAAACAAATATACATAGAGATTTTCCCCTAGATCCAAAAATTGGGACTACTAGATTGATTTCATTATGTTTCTTTCAATGTTAAGAGAGAGTATATATTAATAATACTATATAATATATAATATATATATCCATATATATATAAATATAATGTCGAAACATCATAAACCCCAATCCATTACCCTAGATAGAACAAACTATAATTTCTTTTGACTGGATCTACAAAAATACCATGGGAAAAAAGCCATCATGCCCAAAACCATGTGCAAAACTCATGCACAAAACCATGGGTAGGTCCTCCCACCATCTTTGGGTCCACCCCCCATTCTTGGGTCCACCCAACTATTATTGGGTCCACATAAAAAATATAACACAAACCCAACACTTCCTCTGAAACTTGCTATAATTGCAATCTTTCCTTAAATAAGTTTGCACACTCATCGATGTTAGTTTGGCCTGGAATTAATGATGCTGGGAACATGATTGAGATGAAGAAAGAAGAATCAAACATATAGAAGGACCATCAAGGAATGTATGAAGATTTTGGAATTGTTTCAAGGGAGGCAATCTGCCAAATTCCTTTATCTATCTAGAAAAATTTCCAATTCATGGGGCATAATTTAGGAGTTGCAATAGAGAAGTTAGGGAACTTGCTTGCAAGGGTGGTTAGTTCTCTAGAGTTTGTAATCTCCCTTATCTCCCAACATACTAAGATACTTTTGGAAGAATCCAGGGCTCAAACTTAAGTGCTTACTTAGCATCTAAGCTTTTTAGAGCTTAAGATGGATTAGTTACAACTTGCGAACGAGATGCTTGGATTTCAAGTGGAAAACATAGCTTGAAATGAAGAAACGCTTGGGTTTAATGAACACATGCATGGGAATGTAGATCAATAGGAGCAAATTGACCAAGAAGATAAATTGGACGAGGAAGAAAGTGACGACACTGATGAACAAGGATTCACTCCATTTCGTCTTGTTGAAGAAGCAGAGAAGGTATAAGTAACCTACAATGTGTAGGAAATGTAGTTTCATACTCTTTTAGTATTTGGTTATGTTATGCAAATATGTAGTTTTTCTAGGTATTTTTTGGAGATTCTATGGGAGGAATTAATTTCAATATGTTTTGTGTAGCTGTGGGGTTAATTTTGAAAGACTAAAGTGGAGTTTGGGAATAGATGAAGGAAAATTTTGGGAACATTTCGTAAAAGGTTCAGGACTTAAAACTAGGTGTTTTTCAATGCAATGAATAATCATTCCTTAAAAATAAATAAATAAATACCACCCTTTAAATAAAAAGCTTCATAATTCAAAATTGGAAGTGATATTTTATACTTTTCTAACTTTAGACTTCGTTAGATGTCAAACTAACATAAAATTGGGAACATTTTAGGCACAAAAGTTTAAAAACTAGCTATATTTTCGAAAAAAACATTCTATGATTGATTAAAAAATTCTCTTTATATATATATATTATAATAGATTACATATGTTTTTATAAAATTCATGTATAATCTATATGTATATTTTTCAAACTCTAATAATGCCTAAAAATCATATATAAACATAATATTTAAATCCCATAAATACCATTAAAAGTTTGAATCTTTTATGTCTAATTTTTCTTAATTAAGAAGAAAAAATTACTCAAATTTTAGGTGGGTTGTGTCAAAGGAACCTAAGTTAGCTAAAGCGGTATGGTTCATGATTTGTGTCCCTAAGTAGTGTGGGTTTAAGTCTTAGGTGAGATGATGGCCATTGTGATATTTATTAAATATTGGTTCTACCAAGTAGGATGTACTCATTACTATTTCAAAAAAAATAAATAGGCGGCCTATTATTGTTAGCTATCATAATGCTCTTTATCCTATCATTATCCAAAAACTCTCACTCTTTCTTTTATAGTTTGTTGGTATTTTGGTTGAAGATTTTGCTTATTATTCAATTCAACTTCTTTGATTCTTTACAACCATTGAACATTAGATATGATCTGGGACACCAAACAATATGTCATCAACCCATACACTCCCAACCATTTCTCATTGGCAATTCCATCCCGCAAATCGAGCTTAGGCAATGTATTTGGCATCACATTCCCAACAACAACATCGTAAACATAAGTCTTGGGCTTCATGTCATTCCTGAGAACACTCAAATCTTGAATGAGAGAGATATGAAATATTTGTTGAAGGAATTGGTGATAACCATTCTTAAGAAGATGAACAAACAATGTCATAGAAATATAAATAAGAAACTATATGACAAGGAATGAGAGAATTTTAAAGCACTATGAGAGAACTTAAATATGCCATGTTTTTATTTCCAGTGTACAGAAAAAAAAAAAACA
>APFE030648783.1:50997-67955 GCA_000404065.3 Pinus taeda | reverse complement strand
TTTCTTAATTAAAAATATATTGTAATTTTAATTTCTTATTGAAAAGGGATCAACTTTGGACTAAATGAGTTATAATCTTGATCTGAGTTATAATCTTGATCTTTCAAAAAATATTTGCTCTCTGTATAACAATTCTCTGATTTAGGTATGGATTTTTAAAGTTTTCCTCATAATGTATTTTGTTTATAATGTCATGGTTGAAAAATGTTGAAGTTTTAAGTTTTTTGCACTCATGATATTTGATCTTAATGTCATGGTTGAAAAATGTTGGAATTTTAAGGTTTTTCATAGTACATGATACTTGGTCTGTAATGCCATGATTTAAAATTCTTGGAATTTTAAACTTTTCTCTAATCATGATGTAGCACCAAAAGTAAAAATCTAAATATTTATTTACTGTTAGACTTTCTTTACAAACTATGGACCCATATTAAGGGCTGGATAAAATAATTTTGATTTTTTTTTTATGTTGATATAAGAAAATTTAATGAGAAGTCAGTCACAGGAATTACAAGAGGAAAAGTCACTAAAAGGGGACTTCACATCTCAAGCAATTATACGAAGTTGGGTAGAGGCAGTTGCATGCCCATATTTCCTCTCTAGAGGTTAGCAGAAGGTGAGAGGGGAAAGCCTCAAGTTAACTTGGAGAATGTGAGCTTCTTGGAGGAGGCCCCATTAAGAACTAGCTATGAAGCTTAGTTCTCCTCTATGAGATGTTGTTAGAGGAAAGGCAAGACATTGTCTCATAGGAAATCCTGAGCTTGATCCAAGAGGGCTAATGTTAGGATGATTGGCTTAGATGTGAGACTAGCTCGGGGGATATTGATTGCAGGGGAATCGATCTCATTGGTAGGGAGGAGTGTCTTTGCTCCATTATAATTGTTGATGATAGACTTAGTTAGCAACATTAAGATAAGTGTCTACAATAGGAATGAATTGTTATTACTATCTTCTGTGTGGAAAAGAATTACGAAAGTTTTATGTTTCGACCTTTTTTATGAGATTAGGCTCAGAGAAAAATTAAAACGATTAATATAATTAATATACGAGTGGGTATACCAACCTAGAAAGGTAAGAACATCGCAGCCGTAAATTAATACCTGAGAAAGGAGGCTAATGGTTGAGGGATTTATGAAAACCCAAATGTGGGAGCAGCTTATAGTATTTCTCAACAATGACAGAAAGACCCAACTAAGTTAAAATGAGGGATAGGGCTCTCAAGATCGAAAAGAGATCAAAGTAGACCAATAGTTTACATAAAACATTATTGAAGGAAGATAAAAAAAATCTTTCTTTACTGAAGCATGATGGCCATCGCTACTTTCACACTTGGAAAACAAAATGAAAGAGACTTACATTATTAGTGGAGTGTGAAGTTAAGGGTAAGTAGAAGGAAAGCTCAATAATGGTGAACTTATTCACTAAGGAAAAAATTATGTTTTACCTACAAATTGTTGAAGTGAGGATTTTCCCAGTGGGTGACCTTGTATCCTCATTGTGAGGTCAAAACCATGCAACCCTAATTTCATATCTCCTCACCAGGGGCACTTTGAGGTTATTTATTCACTACTGGCAACTGAATAGATTAATAGTTAAAATAAAGTATCCACTACCCCGAATTGACGATATGTTCGAAGGGTGCAACTGTATTTTCAAAAATTGATTTGTGCTCAGGATACCGTCAAATATGAATTAAAGAAGAGGACATTTGTAAAACTGCATTTAAGATGCGTTATGGGCACTATGAATTTGTGGTCTTGGCTTTTGGGCTTACTAATGCCCTGGATACATTTATGTTTTTAATGAACATCATTTTTCACCCATACTTGGACATGTTCGTGCTAAATTTTATTGATGACATACTAGTTTATTCAAGGAATTTAGAATAGCATAAGCAACACTTGCGGATAGTACTATAAACTTTGTGAGACCATCAATTGTATGCAAAATATAGTAAGTGTGAATTTTTTAATGACCAAATACAATATTTCGATCATGCCATTGCCCGAGAAGGGATAGCTGTGGTTTCAAAAAAGATAAGTAAGTGTGAATTTTTTAATGACCAAATACAATATTTCGATCATGCCATTGCCCGAGAAGGGATAGTTGTGGTTTCAAAAAAGATAAGAACAATTATAGAGCAGCCCATCCTAAATAATGTTGATATTAAGTCATTTGTGGGCTTATTAGGATACTATCGTTGTTGCATAGCAATATTTTCAAAAGAAGTTTACCTTATAACCTCACTCAATATGATCCCAGCATGTCAAGAAAGTTTTGACCAACATTGACCTTAATTTGTACAAATGCTATTTAGGAGGGATTGGGGGTGTTTTTATGAAGGAAGGGCGAATAGTAGCATATGAGTCCTGAAAGCTAAAGGAACATGAGAAAAAGTACTCTGCATATGTTTACAATTGACAATAATAGTGCATGCCTTAAAGGTATGGCAAAACTATCTTCTAGGGAATAAGTTTATCTTGATGACCGACCATAGTAGTTTGACAAGATTTTTCAAGCATCCCATGCTTAATGTTAGGCAAGCTCAATGGACCACCTTCTTATGTGAGTTTGACTTTGACATTAACCATTTGAAGGGAAAATAAAATCGAGTAGCAAATGCATTGAGTAGAAAGGTAAAATGTGTTTATGAAATTTCATTCAGCCAAGAAAAAATTGATGTTTCAAAATTGATTAAAGATTCAACCATTAAATACTAGGGGTACCAATCATTATTATAGAAAATAAAGAAAGAAAATAGTTCTGAGAGGAAACTAGGGTATGCCTGTGATAAAAATGGTTTACTGATTTACAAAAACAAATTTTATGTACTAGACCAGCAATCTATTAAAAAAATAATTTTGGATGAATACCATAAATGTCCTTGTGTTTCCCACCTTAGATACCAAAATTAATTATAACAGTAAGAAAATATTATTTTTGGCCTGGTATGAAGAAATAAATAGTAGAATATTTGGCCAAATGTCTAGAGTGTCAACAAGTAAAGGTGGAGCATCAACACCTAGCTAGTTTGGTCCAACCTTTTCCCATTCCTAAGTGGAAATGGGAGACTGTCACCCTAGACTTTATCACTGGCCTACCTAAAGCCAAGAGGCAAAATGATTCAATAATTGTTGTTGTTAACAAATTGAGAAAGATTGCACATTTTGTTCCTGTAAAATCTACTTATAAGATAGTTCAAATTACTAATATATTTATGAAAGAGGTTTTTCGCTTATATGGCATGCCAAAAACAATCATTTCTGATTGATGTGTAAAGTTTACCTCAACCTTTTGGAAGGCTTTATTTACAGTATTGGGTATCCAGGTGCAATTCAACACTGCCTATCTCCCGCAAATTGATGGGAAAATAGAGAGAGTGATTCAAGTGTTAGAAGACATGCTTAAAATGTATGTCATGCAACAACCTACCAAGTGGGAAGAATACCTTTATTTGGTATAATTTTCATACAATAACAATTATCATGCTTCATTAACAACGAGCCTCTTGAAGTATTATATGGGTGATGATGCAAGACTCCTCTTAATTGGAGTCATCATGAAGACGGATTAGTATTGGGACTTGACACATTAAAAGAAATGGAACATAATGTAAAGAAGGTACGAGAAAGTATAAAAGTAGCTCGGGACTGGAAAAAACCTTATGTTGATAAGAAACAAACCTACAAGGTATTTCAAGTAGGAGATCATGTCTATGTAAGGGTCAAGCCACAAAAAAGTACCTTAAGTTGGGGAATTTGTGCAAATTTGCCTCCTTGGTATTGTGGTCCCTTCAAGCTACTTGCTAGGGTTGGGCCCGTATCTTACCAATTGGCCCTACCAAGTTACATATGTGTACATAATGTTTTTCATGTTTCATTGCTAAAAACACATATCCATGACCCTAACACATGTTATTGATTGGCATAATATTCAATTAGGAAGGGTAATTGAATGTGATGTGTGCATTTCTTTTAAGAGCATTCAAAATCAAAACTAACATTTGGTATGTCGTTGTGGATGTAGTTCGAGCCATACATAGAATTCCTAGTCGAGTTATTATGCATACTAGACTAGACATAAACTATGCTACAAAAACGAGCAATCACCCAGGTTAAACTACAGTGGAAGCACTTTAGCCCAGAATAGCCAATTGGGAGGATGAAGCTTTCATGTGTGAAGCATATCACGAGCTATTCCAGGGGCTAAGAAACACCAAGGATGGTGTTTGGACTTTGGGGGGTGGGGAGATTTAGCACCCCGTGGTAAAAATGTAAATATTTCCTTACACTATTAGACTTGCATTACAAAATGTGGACCCATGTTCAAGGTTAGATAAAACTTTTGATGTACATAAATATTTTTTATTTATTTATTTATTTATTTATTTATTTTATTGTATATAATAAATTTTAATGAGAATTCACAAGAATTACAAAGGGAAAAGACACTAAAAGAGGAATTCACATCTCAGGAAATTACGGGAAGTTGAGTAGAGGCAGTTTCTTGCCTAGATTTCCTCTCCTTAGGGATAGTTATCTTAGAAAGGAAAAGAGGTTAGCATAAGGTGAGTGGGGAAAAGCCTGAATTTAGCCTGGAGAATAGGATCTTGTTGGAGGAGGCTCCATTAATAACTATCTATGAAGCTTAGTTCTCCTCTACATGATGTTATTAGAGGAAAGACAAGACATTGTCTCATAGGAAATCCCGAGCTTGAGCCAAGACGACTACTGTTAGGATGATCGTCTGAGATGTGAAACTAGTTGGGGGGAGATTGATTGTAGGATAACTGATTTTGTTGGTAGGGAGGAGTCTATTTGCTCTGTTGTAATTTTCCATGGCAAACTCAGTATGCAGTATTCATATAAGTCTCTAAAGTCGAAATGAATTGTTATTACTATCTTCTGTGTGGAAAAAGCTTAGGAAAGTTTTATGTTTCAACCATTGATATTAAGCTCTGAGAAAAAATAAAAAGAGAGATATTTAGAGTTGATTTAACACATTCTATAGGTAAGACTTATTATAAGGGTTTCTGATCATTAGAGAAATGTTGAGGTCTAAAATGGGCCTCAAAACAAAAATGTACGACCAAAATAAACTTTATAAGAACTTATAGGATTCAAGATGATGATCTTAACCATGGGGGGATGATTCACCATTTTTGGGGTAAAAAAGTAAAAAGATTAAAAAATGAAATAATAAAAAAGTACTTTTTCAGCTCGTATTTTCAACTTATCTCCCTATGGTTTTACTCAAATTT
This sequence comes from Pinus taeda, assembly GCA_000404065.3. Taxonomy (NCBI): domain Eukaryota; kingdom Viridiplantae; phylum Streptophyta; class Pinopsida; order Pinales; family Pinaceae; genus Pinus; species Pinus taeda. The sequence continues at coordinate 62,695 of APFE030648783.1, read as the reverse complement.
CGAGTGGGAGTGCTCATTGGATGAAAAATTTAATTCCTCATCCAAGAAGTACCCATGTTTCATATTTTCGATGGACCGTGCTACATGAAAAATGACAAATACATGAAAACCATGATTGTAAACACGTTTTTTCATGTATTTCTCATTTTTCGTGTAGTAGGGTCCTTCAAAAGTATGCAACATGGGTACTCTTTGGATAAGGAATAAAATTCTACATCGAATAAGTGTTCTTGCTTGAAATTTGAGTAAAATAGTAGGGAGATAAGTTGAAAATATGAGTTGAAAAATTAGTTTTTTCTTTTTTTCCTTCTAATATATGATGATGTAATCTAACATTATTTTATTGTTTCCACTATTATTTTATAATATTCTTGAGGAGGCTCATTTTATACCTAGAAATTTCTCTAATTTACAATCCTTTTTTTTAAATAAAATGGGAAACCGAGTTCTTAGAAAAATAGTTAAACACAGAATATAACTATTTTATTTATACATGAAAAACACTTACTGTAAAAGAAAAGAAGGAAAAGGCATATATATATATATATATATATATATATATATATATATATATATATATATATATATATATATATATGAAAGAACTGATCAAGGGTTTTCATAAGAATTACAAAAGAAAATGTTCTTCAGCTCAATAGTTTCATTTAAACCCTAACAACAGGATATACATTTAATGTATTTCTTTGTATCAAAAGATAACTTGAGACCATGTAAGCTAAATTATCACCACAACCATGTGGCCTTGGCAATGGGCCTACACACTAGAAGGCATCAATACTCACGCTACCATTGAAAATAGTACAATTTGCATGCATGTCTCAGTCAATGCCTTTTGGCTACAACCATAACCTAATCTAGAAAAAGATAGGCCAAACCTTAGGTAGGGTTTCCTCGACCCTAAAATTAATCCAATATATGAGTGGGTATACCAACTTGGAAATGAAAAAACATCATAGTCGTAAGTAAATACCCAAGAAAGGAGGCTAATGCTTGAGGGATTTATGAAAACTCGACTGTGGGAGTGGCTTATAGTACTTGTCAACAACAACAAAATGACCCAGCTAAGGTCAAATGAAGGAATGGCTCTCGAAATGGATGAGAGATAAAAGTAGAGAAAAATTTTACATTAAACCTTATTGAAGGAAGATAAAAAAAAAAAAATCATTACCTAAGTATGATGGTTACCACCACTTTCACACTTGGAAAACAAAAAAAAATAGAGACCTGCATTATTAGCAGAGTGAAGTTAAGGTTAATAAAAAGGAAAGATCAATAATGGTGAAATTATTCATTAATGAAAAATCTATGTGTTACCTACAAACTATTGAAGTGAGGATTTCCCCAATGGGTTATCTCGTATCCTCATTGTGAGGTCGAAACCCTGCAACCCTATTGTCATATCTCCTCGCCAGGGGAAGAGTCAAACCACAAAAATATAAATCTTTGTAAGTGCTACATAGTTACAATCATAAGAAATCCTAAATATCTATTAAAAAAATTACAATCACTACCTGTACAATATAATAGGTTTTTTGGTTTCAAAATTAGAGGAATGCACTGGTAGCAACAACTGTGGAATACACTGGTGTGATGAGGGTAATTCTCTAAATAGGAACTAGATAAACTGTAAACCCTAACTCACTTTGAAATGATCGAATGATAGGGTTTTTCCTGCCCTAGAAACATCAATGAAAATGGAGGCTTAGTGTCAAGGTGGGGGTATGTGGTTACCCTAACCACCCTGTTGATGGTGTTGGATATTGCCAACATACATAGGAGACCCATCCAGAGTATTGGCTTGACCACCATAATTCTAAGGTTTTCCTTGGCTGGAATGTATAATATAATAAAATACACACATATCCTTTAAAATCACCAAGTAAGTTGACACTATGAAACACCAATTGCAATGTGTAAAAGAAGACCTTCATGAGAGGGGAGACAAGAGTGAGTCTTTGGAAGGAATTAATAATAATAACCTAAGAGAGACACATGAGATCGAGAAAAGATTTGTTAGTTATCTAATGAATTAGTTCACATAGACGCAATGACCATTAAAGCAAATACAACACACATTAAAAAATATAATTACCAAATCCAATGAAGTAATTCAATTTCCTTAGTATGCAGGAACATAACATATACTTCAAAAATCTAAAGTTTAGTCTTACAAAATTCACTATACATGCATGAAAAATCTATTGGCTCACTGAGTTTCAATTATTAAGTGAAATCCAAGTACAATGTTACAATCATGATAGACTAGTTCCAATAATGGAACATTAAGTCACTTCTTTCTTCTCCAAGGAATGATCTTCCCTCCTATGTCAAGCTAGAGAAGCCAAAGCTAGCTTTCTAGATCATAAGCCTCCAAAATCCCTTTGCTTGAGTTATGAGGTTTCTTTTATAACAATAAGAATAACATTTTGTATCCCCATGATTCTTGAACTACCCTCATGACTCTTGGACCGCTAAATGACCTTTGATCTTCTACAAGACTCTTTTGTCCACATATGACTTTTCATATTCCACATGTGACTCTTGGACTTCCACACATTACATTTTGTCATTTTATATGTAAATACATAACTACATTCCACATTATGATGTGGCAAGACACATATGACATTGGATGACACTTGTACAAGCCATGACTTGGCAATGATGACTAGGAATCTTCATGATGATGTGTTAATGTAAAGATCTTTTATTTGCTAGTATGTCTTGCATGATAGATGTAATTTGTGATTCATATTCATGAAACATATACTTTTTTTCTCATCCTCACCCTCTAAAGGATCTTAGATCAGTGTTGGAACCTTTAGAGGTATTATGTAATGTCTTCATTATGTCAGGGTCTAGGACTTGCTTCATGCCTTCATGATGGTTCTTCTTTATGCTTCTTCCCTGCAAGTGCTTATGGTTCTTCGCAATGGTATCTTACTTGAGAATCACCTTTCCATGCTAAGAAGGTACACTTTCCAATGAATATCACTCATGATAAGGAAAAATTAGTATTGAAATCATTTATCCTATATTTACCTTGCTCCTAGAAGACGCTGCTTGTGATAAGCCTATTAAAGGACTGAGAAAGAATGGCTTGATAAGGAGGGCACAATTAGGCTTAACAATGGCTAAAGAAAGCACCATTATTCACCTAGACTACACCATGCTTTATGAGGAGGAGTTCTTCAAGGTCCAACACCGTGGGAAAGTACAGGGGACGATATGATGAACTTGTTGACTAAAATTACTCCATGTGCTAGGCTCAAAGTAGTAGGAGACAATGAAAGCATAGTTGATTTAGACAGTGAGCAAGGGATTACCCCATTGTTTACTAAAAGTGTGTCATGCACTCAGGGAGAGAGAGAGAGACTACTTGGTCACAGGGCACATTCATAAGAGACAAGGAGGAACCATTGTTGCTTGATAGTGCACTATGCTCCAAAGAGGCTTAATGAGGGTGTGGGGTTTAGAGATAGTGGACAAGGGTGCCCATTTTTTGCTTGAGAGTGTGCTATGTTCTTTTGAAGGGACAAAGGGACCTTGTTTTCCCAAAGTGTGATTTTAAAGGGATAGAGAGTCATTGTTTTCTTGAAGTAGCCTTTTGAAGGGACAAAGGGTCCTTGTTTTCCTGAGGTGCACTTTTGAAGGGATAAAGGGTTTTATTTTCCGAAGTATAATTTTAAAGGGATATCCTTCTACTAAGTGCATTTTTCTTCAATAATGGATGATTGTTTACTAAAGATGCACTTTGCACCTAGGAGGGCTCATTGGAAGAGGAGATTACATGGTTGGCTAAGGAAAACAATGGAAGGTAAGTCACTACTTAGTGCAGTGAGTTAGTACAAGAAAGACGGGTTAGGTGACTATGCTTTGAAGGTTTTGAATATGCAACCATAGGAGATGTCTGTAAGAAAGACTTAGATCACTATGATAGGAGGGAGATATCTGATCAATGAGGCTCATTTATAGGCTATGCTCATCATCTAGGAGAGAGTTCATGTATTAACAACTTGTACTAGGAAGTAGGACCAAGAAGAGCTCCAAATGGCTTAGTGCAGGATCAATAGAGTAAGAGAGGGGAAAGCATCTGAAAAAGACTCAAACATGGATCAAGCACATGAATTCCATCAATACAGGCCAAGGGAATTCACAAGATTCATGAAAATCAATCAAGACTTGAAACTTTAGCGAAGTGACACTTATTTCTAAGCACGACAGTTGAAACGCCACATTGCAACACTTAGGATACAAGTTGCGACAAAAGTGTCAAATTTGACTAGAAAGTAAAATAAGTTATAGGAATGTGTCTAGAATATATTCTAATGATATGTAGGACCATCTAATGTATAAGAATGTGTGAGAGCTATCTATGGTGATGTGAAAAGGTGCAACACATACAAGAGTTTTAATAGTTAGAAGAAATACTTGTGACAATAAGAAAACTTGAAAATGACACCTGCAAATGCTTAATAAATTGAAAGTGACACATTTCAGAGAAAAAATAACATTAAAATGACACTTTCTAAAGTAAAATAAAGCAAAAACAATAGTCACGAATGTGAGAGTGACACTTGCGAAAACAAAGATGTGCAAAAAAAACAGTTGGGAAAACTCACCAAAATAGATGTACAAATGTAACCAAAGTGAGGTATATTTTCAATGGAGAGTGTGCATTGAATATCAATATACGTTGAAACTTTCACAGAAAATATCTTGATGGACTATGCTATTCCTTTTCAAGCTTTCATAAAGGAAGTTCGCTTATGCATTCATCAAGGGCTGAGCATGTGTGAGAAAGTGAATTTGAAAATTAGAAGTCGGGAAGAAGATTCAAAAACTTAGCACAACATCAATAAAAAATGAAGTAATCATGAGGTGATAGATCACAAGATTCTTAGCAGGCTCCGAAATCAAAGTGTAAGAAATATTTTGGAGGGTGTTGATCACAGCGTCAACACTTGGTGACACACTGGTAGAACTCTAGCTTCTCTATTCATGCTTTTCCCTTAAGTGAAAGGTCTCAGTATTTCAGGAAGTATTGATTCATTGTATGGATTACCTTGGCTTCCTCATTTAACCCATTATAGATATAGTCTCCTCGGTTATACACATTCACAAATCTTTCCATATCACAATTGTTTCGATTTAGGAGAAGGGTAATATATAATTGCAGGTTTAAGATAATCAAATTCTACTTTTTCATCTCTGGTGTTGCTCCACTGCCAGTGAGCATATTTAGTACCCCGATGGAGTCAATACAAGAACATAAGCATCACTTCGTGGCCAACAGACCTATTCAGTATCCTCACGAATTTTCTTGCTTCGCCTCTCTGTGCAGGATAGCTTTCTCTTCTTTCACCTTTTATTGTTTATACTCTAGTGTTCTTAAGAACTTATTTAGTTACTGGGGTGGAAGAGGGATCCTGACTTATTGAGAGTAGAAGAGATTGTTCCTCCAGAGACAAGTATATATACCTCTGATATTTATTTGCTCGCTATTTATTTTCCCCCTTTCCCTTCTTTATTTGATTGGACCAACGAGAAAACACCATTCAATTGTCATAACAATTCAAGGGATGAGGATGTTAAAATATACATGGGCATCATGCTTCTATTTATGAATTTCCATTTGAATGGATTGTAACTTCCATTCAAACATCATTGGCTCTAAGAGATATGTAAACCAAAATAGAGAAGCGGATAACATATTAGCAAAGAGATTTTTGTCATCACAATTTCTCTTTTTAAACTTTTCCACATTCTCTTTTTAGCCAAAAGGATCAAATTTCATGCAAAGTATTATTAAACAAACACAAAATAAAAGACACGATGAAACAAGGAAACACAATCAAAAGAATAGAGCAATGTAAAATTAAACAAGAAATAACATGGAAGACAAAGTAAGAAACAAAGGAAAGACTAAATGGACAACAACATAAAGGGTGGATGTAATGCAAGGGAAACTAAATGAAACTAAGCCTACTTCTAACCTAACCATCTAGAAGGATAGGGCTAAGTGTATTGATATTTTTAATGCATCCACCATTGTTTCTGACCTGCAAGCACAAAAATGTGAACAATTAAAAGAAATATAAAGCATTATGCAAAAGAAAAGATAACACATTTTTTTTAATGTATCCTCAATTTTTATCAATGTGGGTCTTCTCAAAAGAGTTCATAATGGGTACTCGTTGGATGTAGAATTTAATTATGCATCCTATGAGTATCTTCACTTGAAATTTGAGTAAACATATAAGGACATAAGCCAAAAATACAAAATAAAAAAGTAGTTTACTTATTTTCCTTCCAAAATTCATCTCTTATTTTATTATTTTAACTATTGTTTTATTATTTTTCCTTAGGAGGCCACTTTTAGGATGAAATTTACTCTAATGAGGTTTGATACAAGGATTCACAAGAAAAGGGACTAACCAAACAAGAATCCTTTATCTAATCATAAAGTTTGTCTTGAGGATTAAAAAGATTAATTTGAAAACGTTGAAAGTCCTTTAAGAATGAAATCACACACAATGGATGAATGTTAAGTAAAGAATTAGGTGTGAAATTATGGATCCAACTTAGTTCAGATATCTCTTTTGGATTGCGAGAACTTGACATAAAATCAACAAGAGTTGAAGTGCCTCAAATTCGTGACAATTCTTTGAACTTTCTAACGGTGGATCATCAAATTTAGGTGGCTTAGAAAAGTCAACAGGTTACATACCACCGTCATCAGATGAGTCAATGAAAAAATTATTAATGCCACTAGTTTGATTAGATTTAAGATTCATCATATCATATTCTTGATGGATTGAGCATTTAGATACATCATTCAGAGAACTTCCTTTACCATTTAGAGTTGGAACATCTTCCTCCTGAGTTATGAAATATATACAAGTAAACAAGTCTTGATTAATATATCCAATATTTTCATCTTCTGATCATAAGACCACACCCTCCCATACCCAATTGCAATCAAGACTAGTTGGAAATGGATCCAAATAAATAGGATAATTTTCCAGTCTAATAGGATCATGAGACACATCCAAGTACATTAAACAATGTGTTAAATGTGAAGAAGGATGAAAAGATTCAGGAGAAGAGATGTCGTTCGTAACTAAATTAAATGAAGATTAATTGAATCATCATAATTTTCATCAACATAATGATCGAATAAATGCATACCACTGTGATTTTAAGATTGATCTCAATCTTCTTTAACAAGGTATATTGAAGATCCATTAGTCTGAAAAATTATTTCTTCAGATTTGACATCTAGAGTTGGATAAATCAAAGAAACTTCAAAAATATCCTGAACTGAAAGATCACCCCAATCCAAAAATGGAGATTGTAAGCTATAATAAATAGGCTCTGAATCGATACCTTGCAAATCTAAGCTTTGAAATGAAGAAAATATATCATATGATGTACTTGGATATTCATCACCATACATGTTAATGGAAACAAGGATGTCATAGTGATGGTTGTCTAAGGTCTCAACTTGAATGAAATGTTTAGAATCACTTGAAAGGTCATCAATATTATAATACCAATTATTATCCAAAGATGTAGGATTATAATCTCGAATGGTGGAAGAAATATAGGTCATATCTTCAACAGTTTTCTCCTCTACATGTGAAATGAAACTACCTTGTATATGATCACTGATTGAAACAATAGGTTGAACATCATTGAGAGTTGAAGCAGGTTGATCAAGTGAATCATGAAACAAGGAATAATGAGACATAGATGGTGGAAATTGAAGGGTATCCCTTGAGGAAATTTTACTTTCAATTAAATCATATTCAAAATTTCAATTATGCATATTTATGTGACTTTGAAAAACTACAGGATCTATCGTCACCTCAGATACCTTGCAGTTACTGAACCATTCTAAATTCTCCCCCAAAGGATCTAGAACATGGGAAGGGGATGAAGGAAGAAGAGATTGATCAACAACATTTTTTTCAGATTTCCCAACTTTAAATCATCACAAGGAGGCACCCAAATTGGTACTGAGAAAGGAGGAGGACAAGGTCCAAAAGGAATAATAGGTTCGTCCTCACAAATTTGGGGTATCTCATGATTAGGATAAGTTGGAAGGGCGGGATCATCCATGGGTTCATATTCGAAATATTTCAAAGTGAGTAGAATCAAACTCTAAAACTTTTCCATGATGAAATCTGAGTCAACCACTCCCTTAGGAAATTCATAGTAAATGTGAAGAAACAAATCAAGGAAACCCTCTACATATTCATAGATATTCATTATAACATGATTGATTATATTTCATAAATCTTGATAATCATACTTGTCAAAGGCTTGATGAAGCCCCAAAATTAGTTGTTCAAGTGAATGAATTGAAGCAGTTAGAAACGTTTGACACCATTTCCTAACTCAACATTCAAGAGTAAGGGTGAATAATTTACTAGCAACGTCTTCACAATCAATTTCACGATATTCACAAAATTTGACAAATAGAGATGTGTGCTCAGCTATGAATGTTTTACCCCCACCATCAAACATCAATTGAGATAAGTCATCAATTAATTCCACGGGAACTTTAAAATTTTATCTATTAGAAAAACACCTTATGCTTATGATTTGGGAAAGAGACATTTAAGATAAGAGATTCAAAATAGACTCAATGGGCACAACTTGTCATTTGGCCCTCCTTCTAGTGCCAGAATATTGAGAGTGTTGGATACCACAAACATACAAGGGGTCACCCTGATGTAAAGTCCCAAATAGACCTCACACCATTCGGAGTAGGAACCCTATCCATAGTATTGGCCTAGCCACCATAACTCTAAGTTTTGCCTTGGATGCAATGTATAATATGATATTAGACACATATCCTTTGAAATCAACAATTAAGTTGACACTATGAAATGCCAATTGCAATGTGTAAAAGAAGACCTCCACGAGAGGGGAGACAAGAGTGAGTCTTTGGAAGGAATTAATAGTACTAATATAAAAGAGACACATGAGAGAAATAAATTATTCATTATTTATCTTGAAAAGTAGTTCACATAGACATAATAATCATTAAAGAAGATACAACACACATTCAATAAGATAAGTACCAAAGGCAATGAAGTAGTTCAATTTCCTTAGTACGTATGTACATAACATATACCGAAAACATCTAAAGAATAGTATTACAAAATTCATGATACACGCAAGAAAATGTGTTGGACCACTGAGCTTAAATTATTAAGTGAAATATCCAAGTACATAGTTACAATGATGATACACTAGTTCCACTAGTGGAACATTAAGTCAATTCTTACTCCTCCAAGGAATGATCTTCTCTCTTATGTCAAGCTAGAGAAGCCAAACCTAGCTCTCCAAGCCAAAGCCTCCAAAAGCCCTTTTATTGAGTTATGAGGTTCCTTTTATAAGAAGAGGAATGACCTTTCATATCTCCATGACTCTTGAACTACCCTTTTAATCTGCTATAAAAATCTTTTTTCCACATATGAATTTTCATATTCCACATGTGACTCTTGGACTTCCACACATTACATTTTGTCATTTTATTTGGAAATAAATAATTACATTCCACATGATAATGTGAAAAGGCACATAGACACATATGGAATTGGATTTCACCTGTATAAGCCATGACTTGGTAATGATGACTAGGAATCTTCATGATGATGTGGCAATGTAAAGTTATTCTCTTTGTTGTTATGTATTGCATGATATATGTAATATATTATTTATATTCATGAAATATCTACTTTGTTTCTCATCCTCACCCTCCAAAGGGTCTTAGGTCAGTGTTGGAACCTTCAGAGCTATTATGTAATGTCTCATTCTGTCATAATCCAGGATCTACTTCATGCCTTCATGGCGGTTCTTCTTTATGCTTCTTCCCCACAAGTGCCTCTACTTCTTCTCCTTTGTATCCTCATTGAGAATCACCTCGCCATGTGGAGAAGGTACACCTTCCAATGAGTATCACTCATGACAAGAAAAAATTAGTCTTGAATTCATCACCTTGCTACTAGAATAAGTTGCTTGTGATAGGCTTGTGAAAGGACTGAGAAAGAATGGCTTGATAAGGAGGGTGAAGTTGAGCTTAATAGTGGATAAGGAAGGTACCATTATTCACTAAGACTATGCCATGCACTATGAGGATGCGTTCTTCAAGGTCCAACATAGTGGACAAGTGCAAGGGGCAGTGCAATGAGCTTGTTGACTCAAACTACACCAGGCACTAGGCTCAAAGGAATAGGAGACAATGAAAGCACAACTGAGCTGGATAGTGAGAAAGGGATGACCCCACTATTTAATAAAAGTGTTCCATGCACTCAGGGAGAAAGAGAGAGACTATTGGGTCACAGGGCATAGTCACAAGAGATAAGGAGGAATAAATGTTTCTTGATAGTGTGTTATGTGCCAGAGAGGCTCATTGAGGATGCAGGGCATAGAGACAGTGGGTAAGGGTGCCAAGTTGTTGCTTGAGATTACACTATGCATGTTTGAAGGGAAAGAGGGTCCTTGTTTTCCTGAGGTGTGCTTTTAAAGGGACTAAGGGTCCTTACTTTCCCAAAGTGTGCTTTTGATGCGACAGAGGGTCCTTATTTCCTTGAAGTGCGCTTTTAAAGGGATAAAGGGTCCTTATTTTCTCGAAGTGCACTTTTTAAGGATATCCTTCTACTAGGAACAATTTAATTCAACAATGGTTGACTGTTTACTAAATATGCGCTATGTGCGTAGGAGGGCTCACTAGAAGAGGAGATTGCATAATTGGCTAAGGAGAATAGTGGAATGCATGTCACTTTGCCTAGGGAGAGGCCTAATGAACTGTGAGAGGGAGAAGACCTTTTATGGCTCAATTTTCTTTTGTAGAGGGCCACTAGAAATGCTTCATGCCCTACACAATGTAGAATTGCTCAAAATTTAGTGTAGTGATTTAGTACACGCAAGAAAGGTTAGGTGACTATGCTTTGAAGGTTCTTAATGTTCAACCATAGGAGATGTCCATAAGAAATACTTAGTGTAAAATTATAGGAGGGAGAGATGTGATAAATGAGGCTCGTGAATAGGTTATACTCATCATATGGGAGATAATTAATGTATTAACAACTTGCACTGGGTAGTAGGACCAAGAAGAGCTCCAAAATGGCTAAGTGTGGGATCAATAGAGTAAGATAGGGGAAAGCATATGAACAAGGTTCTTTTGTAGAGGGCCACTAGAAATGCTTCATGCCCTACACAATGTAGAATTGCTCAAAATTTAGTGTAGTGATTTAGTACACGCAAGAAAGGTTAGGTGACTATGCTTTGAAGGTTCTGAATGTTCAACCATAGGAGATGTCCATAAGAAATACTTAGTGTAAAATTATAGGAGGGAGAGATGTGATAAATGAGGCTCGTGAATAGGTTATACTCATCATATGGGAGATAATTAATGTATTAACAACTTGCACTGGGTAGTAGGACCAAGAAGAGCTCCAAAATGGCTAAGTGTGGGATCAATAGAGTAAGATAGGGGAAAGCATATGAACAAGGCTCAAACATGAATCGCACACATGAATACTGTTATGAAACCAGCTCAAGAAAAGATAGAAAAGATAGATCAACGCCTTAGAATTCAGCCTCTTCGAGGGGGCAACCTCCTTTACATTACATAAATGAACAATTCTTGGATGATACAAAT